>APFE030863007.1:101874-123524 GCA_000404065.3 Pinus taeda | reverse complement strand
TTTTTCTTGCCAACCTGAATGCCTTCTCCAATGAGTCAGGTTCCCAAAGGCGAACCTCATGTTGGATGTTATCCTTTAAATTCCCTATGAACACATCAATCCTATGCTCCTCTAGACTATCTTTTACCCTTATATTCAATTTTTGGAAGTCCTCAATGTGCTCCATCATTGAACCCTTTTGTTTGAGATTTATCAATTGACCAAAAAAGGTGTTTCTTTTTGTATTCTCATAATGTGCTATCATTTCTTCTGTAAAAATTTCCCAAGTGACAATTTGTTTATGAGATCAAAGCCATTGATACCCTACAAACTAATTTGGTTCCAAATATAAAGTTGTAATGCATATCTTTTGTGTGTTTGCACGTTATGGAAATTGAAATATTTCTCCATCTATAGTATCCATGTTATGGGATCCTTGCCATCAAACTTCATCGTATCGATCTTTGGAACATGGTGGGTCTTCAATCCAATGTTAAAGTCTATGAAATCATGATTAACATTTATTTTGTTCTCATTGAGTTTCCTCTACTACCTTTTCACCTATAGGAATAATTTCTTGTAGCAACTTTGCCAAACCTCCTTTCAAACCTTCCATGTCTTTCTTCAAATCTTCAATGTTTACTTCTAAACCATCCATCTTAGCTTCCATATCTTTCTTTAAATCATCCATCTTAGCTTCCACACCTTTCTTTAAAACATTCATATTAGCTTCCACGCCATCCATGTTAGCTTTCACACCTTTCTTTAAACCATCTATCTTACCTTCTGTTACTTTTTGTGAGAGTGAATTATGTTGCACTTGGTCTCGTAATTTTGATATATCATGTTGCATTTCTTCCTCTTCTTCATGATTCATGCTTGACCTTTCAGGTTTCTTACTAGGTCTTTCAGTTTTATTTCTTCGGGGCATCAATTAATGATAATTATGCTTCACTATGCCCTTTGAATTCCTTCAAACTAATTTTTCAAACCAAACTTATGCAAAAAAAAATTAAAAAACTACACACTTTTTTTCCACTTTGTAGGAGCTTGATATTGAATATGTTGTATCTATGTAATTTTGGATCTCTAAGGTCTAAAATTTTGTCCTTCAGCAGCCCTCTGATTTCTCTTTCCAACCCCGCAAATCTGATCAACATTGGATTCTCCAAGGAAGAGTTATGCCAAATCTCCCACAATGACCTGATTATAGACTGGTTCAATAGAGAGAACTTGTACGAAGTTCCACGTGTCATTGTTTCAACCTTAGGTCCTCAAACCGATACACAGAAAACTAAAGGTCATACTATTTCTGTAACTTGTGATGAAATTTCAATCTGATGCTTAGAGAGAAAGTTATGACGTTTTTCCCCATGTCACATGTGTGAGATACAATTCAGGAGCCTACAAAAACCCTAACTTCCTTGGATCATATCTCCGAGAATATAGTGATAAAAGATCTTAAATTTGTACCCGAGGAGCATCAAGATTTTGTCTCAAATGGGTTTTATTTTTAGCTTCTGAAATTCCGTAGAAAACAAGTTATAGTGAAAATTCCACAATGACCTGTTTGAAGCAACGAAACCCTAGAATCTAAACCTCTAATACCAATTGTTATGCAACCAGCTCACAAAATAGAAGAAAATATAGATCAACGACTTCAAAATTAGCCTCTTCGAGGGGGAAACCTCCTTTCCATTACACAAATGAATAATTATTTGATGATACAAATGACATAGCCTCCTTTATATATATAGGAGTCTAAGGGATCACAATATAATCAAAGTCGACATAACAATAATAATATAAGGGCACAACAATAATAAAAGTGGGCTTCTATGGGGCACAATAATAACAATATGGGGACAATGGAGGCACAAAAATAACAGTAAAGGCTACAATGGCAATAGTAATGTGGGAATCACTAGTATTATAGGGACCTAACACATTATCACATCAAGACAATATTGTTTTATCAAAGCCTTCAGTGTTAGTTTCTTTTAGGCTCTAGAAAAATCTTGGCAGTTAAAGGACAACACAATCATTAGGTCACTTGTGTTGGGGTCTGCCCTGATCTAAGCACTCTTGAAAGTGAAAAAAATTTCTCATATTCTATATCAATGTTTTCTCTTAACTATGCCTTGGATAGGTTGGACTTCCTTCCTCTTGTCTTTCAAGGACCCACCGAGATCGATTGGATACCCAACCCACCCACTGCTTCCCAGGGAATGACCTTCTTCTCTTGAGACCGAAGGTTATAATGTATTTTCATCTATAAATTTTCCTTTAGAGAGGGGTTTCATTGTGCCTGAGGCTAGGGGACAGTTCAGGTGAATCTCAAGGATAGTTGTAATAATATTGTCCAGAACTTCATTTACATATTCAACATGAAGAATTTCCGTAAAAGGAGGCTTGGAAGGACCAGACCTCTGGATCGAATTGAGCAGAGACGACAAGGAATTATGAATAGAATGGGTAGGTTCAAGAAGAGTACCCTCCATTTGGAACGCAAAAAAACTTCTCCACTCTCCATTTTCTCTGCCTAAGCTAACTCCCCCTGCCACTCTTTCTCCTATTCTGCCACATACTCCATTTGCATATCTTGCATACCTTCGGATTCTTTCTGCATCTAATTCCCCTCCTTCCTATCCCAAAAATCCTCTGCTTGAACCTTTCCCTTCTCATCTATCTAAGTCTGATATGCCATACTCGGATCTCCTTTGTTCCTTTTGCTCCTTCTAAATCCCAATGGGCACTCTCTAGTGAGATGCCCATATTTGTGGCATTGATGACAGTCAAAGGAAGCTGCTAATAATATATCATCAAGGTGAAAGCTAAATCCTTGTATTTTAGGTGCATTTCTTCTGCTAGATCTTCCCTTAGGCTTAAAATTACCAAAATTCTTGCTAAACAGTTATCCATTGTTTTCTATAAGGACATATATGCTTCCAGAAACTATCCCAATGTGTTCCCAATATCTATGAACATTGTCTCCATCTAGAAAGGATGAGGAAGTCCCAGAAGCCAAACCCAGACAAGAGTCTCCGCCATCTTCTCCCTCAGAAAATCAAACGAGGGATTCCATCTCTTAAATAGAATGGGGACTCTGCCGAAAAACCATTTCCAATTGAGAACCCATTCTAGGGTTTTACCTTTGCTAAATTTTACTATGAATCAACCCCTTGCTAGAGTGGATACCTCAAATTGTTGATCTGGTGCCTCCTTCCATAGCTTAGAAGCCCATTCTATGATATAATTTGTTGAATACTTTTTTCCTTTGGCTCTCCCAAACAAAGTGGCCTCTTGCACTTCCATTGCTTTGTCTATTTGGATATCAACACTAAGCACAAGGTTTGGGCTTACCTACTTTTTATTTATCAGCTTAGATTTCTTCCTCTTTTCCCTTGTAGTCTCGTTCCTTCCCCCTTACCCTGCCTCTATTCTGGTCTCCTTCGCATTGATTCCTTCTGCAAAGAGTGGCTCTAACTGCCTCTCTGCCTAGATGCTTCAATGGATTAATACTTTGCCTTCTGCTAGTAGTCCTGCCTCTCCCACAGAAAGAGAGAACTCCCTTACCTCCCATCGAAAGAGAATATAGTTGAACACTCCCAACACTACCGAGAGATAAGAGGTAAAATCCCCTCTGAACTGCTCACTTTTTTCCCCTTGCCCCTTCTTAGAACCCTCTAGTAAAACCCCTAACACCTCGACCGAGCCTTCTTCTGCTATACCTTCCGGAATAGGGTTTTCCTTTTGGCTTAAGGCCTCTTTGGTCCTTTGATTAAACAGACTCCTACATGTATCCACACTATCCAACCTTTTTCCTTTTATTTCTTTCGAGTGCCCCAGGTCCTCTACCAGGAACAATTTCAAACCCTCCTTACCCTTATACTCGCAACTGATAACTATATCTTCCAGTCAGCCTGAAAATAGACCATGGGGTTTTGAGCACTTAAAGGTTTTCCATATATCGCCTTGATTGCACAGATTGTTGAAATGTGCTCTAGTTCCTACCTCCTCTATGGTTTCCCATCAGTTCCCCATGCCTGTTCTTTGGAGCTGCATATGTTTTCCTCCAAAAACCCTAAAACGCTTCCCTGGCTCTAACCCGCCCCCGACCTCTCCACTTCCCAACTAGAAACCCACCTAGATGAATGAACTTCTCGATATTTTGCTCCGTGACATCCAAACCCCACACCTACAAGATGTCACCAAGCTCGGGATCCAAATCAACAGAATCCCATTGGTTGACCATTGTTTCCTCCCATGTTTGTTGCTTGTGACCTCCACAGATTGCGACAGTTGTTAGTTCCTTTTGCAAGCACGTTCAGTTGAAAACTAAAGCCAAAACAATTAACCTGAATAGTAAAAGGATTTCCCATCTTTCTTCCACCCTAAGCTTTCGTTTTCCACCGACATCATTCCCAATGCACCCAACATTGGTGACAGGTACATTCCAACTATCCACCGCCAGTTGACTCCTTTCACCATGCATCCCAATCTCCATGCTACACCGTATACTAATCTCTGGAAAAATTCTACAAGGTTTTAAAACCTAACTCCATCTCCACCAGCTCCCAGCATCCTCACTCTTGAATGTTGTTAGAGATATGAGTGGAGTTATCTTGTGAAAATGAAGATAAAATATCATTCTATGCTTCATATCAAATCAATATCTAAAAATGGTTAAGGATTGTCATTGCTAATGAACTAGAGGTTCTAAAGTAAGCTATTGTGAGTTCAATAAAACATTTTTCCACCACCCCAATCACTATATGTTGGAAGAGTCTTAGCCTAATGGAATCATACATTAGGGAGTTTGATGGGCACAAAGGGTGAAAATTCATCACATGATATCTTGGATCCTCACTACCCATTTCTTTAAATTTTTGAAATATTTAAGAGAAGTTTGGTAAGAAATAGGCACAATTTATGATTTTTAAGCATTAGGTCTTTTATGAGCTTCATTAAATTTGATAAATTCAATGTTTCCAAAAATGGAAGTCACATTTGGGAGACTGAGTTCCAAATTTTGGGGTTCTTCCCTAACATTTGGTTGGTACTCACAAAATAATTTCCTATTGTATAATCCATGCCAAGTGATGAAGAAGAGTTCACTTGATATTTAATATTTGATTGAAATTCAAGGGAACCTAGACATAAGGAGGAATTACTTCACTTATTAGATTTCCAAATCCTTGAAATGGATTGCCCCATGTTGGCATTTTTTAGGACAAAAATGATCCTCTCATTATATTTCCAAACTCAAGAAAGGTACTTCTCCCATTCAACATACTCAAGGATGGAATAACTTCACTCATAGAATTCCTAAAACTTCGAAATGTATTTATCCCTATCGAAATTACATGAGATGGAAAGGTTCTACTTCATAGTGAAGGAATAGATGTGGATATGCGTTTTCCTTTAAATAGAAAGGAATGAACATGATTTGAGTATTAAGCCCCCATTTTAGACCTAAAACTCATTATTAATCTGTACATATTGATTTATTACATTTATATTGTTATATTGTTATGTAGGCCATAACCTTTTATTGTACCCTTTGTCTCTCTCTCTCTCTAACACACACACACAACTCCAAAGGAGAACTAGTCTTAAAGACATATCATTTGGTCTTATACATTTTTCTCATTGTACAAGAGGTTCCCCGCTTGAAGTTTCTTGTAATTATTGAATCCTTATCAATTTTAAGGCACATGGTTCAAAACAATTGGTATCAAAGAATATATATCTATGGTTTTACTGCTTCAAACAAACCATTTTGGAATTTTCTCTATAACTATATTTATGGGAAGCTTCAGAGAATGAATTTTTTACAAGATTGAGGAAACATATTGAAGTACATCTAATACAAATTCCACATTCTAGTTCATTGAACTTTGAAATATATACCCTATGGAAGTTATTGTTTTTGTATGGTCCTGGAATCAGTTTCAAACGAGTGATCCACAAATTTTTGTGATAAATTTTAATGGGAATCTTTAGATGATGGAATTTTGAGGATACTGAGGAAACATATCCAAGTACAAGTGGTAAAAATATAATATTTTAGTCGTTGTACATTTGGATATATGCTCTATGGAAGTTAGGGTTTCTTAGTGGTATTGAAATTAGTTTCAAATGAGTCATCTTGGTAGATTTGTTGTAACTTTCTCCTAGAGAGGTTTCATATTGTGAATTTTTTAGGTTTTTGAGGATACACACAGAGCTATCTCAGGTAAAATTTTCATAATCATATTTCGATAATTGGATATGTGGGACACTATAAAATTTATCTCTTAGGAAGAAGGCAAAAATTAACAAGTTTTGAGAAAGTTACCATAACTTTTAGTTGGCACATAGAATTTTAATTATAACCATGGAATTGTAAAGAAGACATATTAGATTAATACAAGAGAAAATTGTTTATTTATAAGGGATCAACTTTCATATTTATATCAGGACAAAAATCAACCATCCAAAGAATATCATATTTAAGCTTTTAAAAGTACATAACTTACAAGTGGCATAAATTTTGATTATTGGTGACTAAAATTTGTGATAAAGCTAAGAATTTTTACTTTCTAATATGGAAAATGTGTCTACAAGAAATGTTATTGGCACTTCTCATAAAACCTCAAACATGTAATTTGAAGAATGTGAAGCCTTATAATGAAATTAATCCCAATTAGAGAAATGAGATCATGAAATGGATGGTAGTATGTTGAAAAAGGTGGATTATCACATTTTCAAGAAATCCTGAAAAGAGAAATGATGGGTGAAATGGAAAAGAAGATGAATGAAAACAAGAAGTAAATACAAAATCCATGAATTCTATGGAAAATATTTTCTTGGAGATTCCCCTTAAAAGGGATATGAAGATCCAATGAAATCATGACAATAAGGAAAAGGATTGTGTTGGAACTCAATCACATATGGGGGGGGGGGGAGTATTTTATCACAATTGAGAGAAAAAATATTTAATAACATAACCATAATCATCGGTGCTTCAAGTTAGCACCAAGGAACTACTTCATCTCAAGTATTGATATGAGGAAGTTTGATGGTTATCGTCCTGTAACATGGATATTCCAGATAAAGCAATACTTTGACATACATGAAGTGACTACATTACAAAAGGTAAATATTGCATCCATATTTTTAGAAAAAGATCAATTTGTATGGTATTAATGGTATGTTTGTGAAAATATAAAATATTTTATTGTACCTTGGCCCATTTTTAAGAGGAATTGACAACACATTATGGGGATGTCAAGAGAAATAGATTTTCTAGTCAAATGGTAAACCTTTAGCAAAATTGTCCAAATACATAGAACATTCAAAATTTCCAAAACTTGAGTCTCAAAATATTTTAGAGAATAATTTTTCATACCTCTTTAAGGGAAATTTAAAGGAAAGCATCCAAAATGTTTTGCATCTTATTGAGCCCAAATCCCTAGAGCATTATTTTAGTCTAGCAAAGAAAGTTGAAACTAAAAATATAGCTACTAAAATAATGTTCACTAACAACTATAGAGAATGTAATTCTTCCTCTCCCAAACCAATACAGTTGACACCTTAGAAAATAGATGAAAGAAGAGCAAAGGGACTATGTTTCAATTGTGACAACAAGTATAGTAAGGGGCATAAATGTGGTGAGAAGAAATTATTCTACATATACTTTGAAGATGAAAAGGATTAAAAATTGGAACCATCACAAGATCTATAACTAGAAGAAATGAACACAACAATATCTTTCATGCATTAGTTAGTATCAATTTTCCACAAACCCTCAAAATAGCAAGATATATATAAAACAAAAAGGTAACAATGTTGATCGCTTCAAGTAGTACTGATAGCTTCATCAATTAAAAATTGGAAAAACTTCTCAATTTCTTTATATGTACACCACCAGAATTTCAAGTAATATGTGTAGATGGAGGTACCATAAATTGTTTAGGAAACTGCCATAGTATTAACTTGAATATGAGAGAATATTTATTGGATAGTCCCATGATTGCAATTCAAATGGGTGTTGTTGATAATGTATAAACAATCCAATGGATTAAATTATGGTAACAGTGGCCCTTAAGTTTCAAGATGTTTTCATGATATTTTAAGAAGGTAATGAAATTGAACCTAAAGGTATCCAAGAGAAACCATTTCAAGTGATAAGCTATAATAGTATGGAAAAATTACTCAGAAAGGGACACTAAGGTCTAGTTAATTGTCTTCATTAGATGTTCAAACACATATATTCTCTACTCTATTAGATCTCCAAAAATTTATCAAAAACCACTCCAAGGTAGTTGGGGAGATGCCTAAGGGTCTTCCACCTACTCAAGATCATGACCTCGCTACTCATGTTTAACTCGGAAGTGTATCACCTAACATTATACCTTATAGGTATCCATACACATAAGAGTGAGAATGAGAATATGGTTCAAGAAATGTTAGAGGATGACATCATTCAACCTATCTAGAGTGATTTCTCTTCACTAGTGGTGATGGTTATGAAAAAGTATGGTTCATGGCATGTGTATGGATGAAAAATAAGTCAACAAAATGACAATCAAAGATAAGTTTCCTATTCCTATAATTGATGAATTATTTGATAATTACATGGAGAAATTTTCTTTATTAATTTGGATCTTTTCTTAGGATATCATCAAATTATAATGAGGCAAGAAGGCACTCCAAAACAAACCTTTATAACCCATGAAGATCACTATGAGTTTTTGGTTATGAAATTTGAACTTACTAATGCACATTCAACATTTCAAAGTTTGATGAATTCTATTTTAAACCTTTCTTTAGAAAATTTGTGTTAGTATTTTTTTATGACATATTAATCTACAACAAATCTTGGGAAGAGCATGTACAACATATTGATTGGGTCTTAACACTATTGGAAGATAAACAGCTATATGCAAAACCTTCTAACTATGCAAAGTGGAATATTTGGGACATATTGTTTCTCATGAGGGTGTCAAAGTGGACCCTAACAAAATTAAAGCTATGATGGAACGAAAAATCCCCAAAACCTTAAAGAAACTTAGAGTATTTTTAGGATTGACAAATTATTACCGCAAGTTTGTCAATAATTTTTGTCAAATAGTGGCACCTCTAAAAACATTATTAAAGGAAGAAACACTTTCTTGGAGTCAAGGAACAACCAAAATTTTTGAAAATTTTGAAGAGGCTATGCGTACAACTCCTGTCTTTGCAACACATGTGATGCCTTGGGCCATGACATTAGTGTAGTTTTGATGCATGAAGGAAGGACCTTACCTTTGAAAGAAACCAAATTAAAAGAAAGAACTTACTCAAACCCATCTATGAAAAATAAATGTTGCCCATATTAGATGCAATTAAGAAATGAATTCATAACTAATAGGAAGACACTTCAAAGTAAAAACAAATCATGAAAGTTTCAACTAATTCTTGGAACAAATACCATATTCAGAAGACAAATAAAAATTGTTAAAAATATTCTAGTTTACGACTTTGAAACTATATACAAAAAGGGAGAAAAAAATATCATGGTAGATGCACTCTCAAAGAAGAGGAAGATTATGAGGTTTTCTATGTGCTATTTCCATTCCACAATTTGATTGGGTGGAAGAATTAAGGATATAATGGAACCAATACTAGAAGGTATGCAATAAATTCAAGAACTAAAGGATAGCACAAATTCTTTAGAAAAAATTATATGGAAGAATGATCTTTTGTGGTATCAAGATTTCTTATACTTTGGTAAGAATTCTCAACTCAAACAGAAGGTCCTTTTGGAATTACACACTTCTCCTATTGGAGGAAATTCATGGTTCTTGGAAACATACCATAGGATTAAGAAACAATATTTGTGTGGGAAGGTCTTAAAGTAAATATGTGGTTTTCCTATAGAATAGGGAGATACAATTAAGACCTTAAGGATCCTAAAACCATTACCTTTTCCAAGCTAATGTCGGGAAGAAATTTCACTGTATTTTATTACATGTTTACCCAAATCTGAAGGAAACAATATTATAGTGATAATAGTAGATTGAATAATAAAGTATGCCCATTTTCTCTCTCTTTATCATCCTTTTAAAGAAAGTACAATGGAAGACACATTCATGGAAACAATCCAAAACCTACATGGAATCTTGAACGTTATTATAAGTGATGTTAGCACTCAGGTTGTCCCTTAGCTCCCGAAAGGGATACGGCCGAGGTAACCACAAACCAATATTTGGATTACAGGTTCTAGCCCACCTGTAATCAGAGAGGGCTCTCTCTTAATGTTTTTAGCTTTGTTGATAATGATTGTAGGCTAGTTGTTGGATTCAAGGGGTTTGGTTTGTGTTTGGGTGGAAGGAGGATGCTTTCAAGTAGAGAGGCAATGCATAGTGTGACAAGTTTCAAACCATTGGGCATAGAGTCGTGGAGTAAAACTACTGGTGCATTTTCTTGGTGACAAGAGGAAAAAGGGGCAAGGTAGCTGCTCATGAAACAATACTTGAGGTAAATGAATATGGATTGCAGGCTAAGAAATGAGAGGCAACAAAGAATCTCTCAATCAGGTTAGCAGAAGGAAGATGAACGAGCTCTACCTAGGAGCAGCTAAGAATTCCTAGATAACAGTCATTCGTATGTGAAATAGAGCAAATATGTGCCATAAGGAATCCATATTTATGCCTAAATCAAGAGGAAAACATTAAGAAACCACAGAAACTGAGCATAGAGTGCAGGTAAGCAAATTCTAAACCAAACTTTTGTTCTGTGACTTGAGAATATGTGAAATTGAAATAACATAGGTAAGGAACAGTTATTGATTCAGAAAGCAGCACAAGATTTCCCTCAATCACTCTTCAGAGACATTAACAATACATCAAGCAGTCTATTCTCTAAGCTTTCAGCAATCTTTGATTAAGTAAAACATATCAGATACAGAGTGAGTCTCTCTTGGAGTGCATTAACCAACCAACCAACCCCAACCCCTTATTACATTGTTCAGGGCTGTATTTATAGGCAAAATATCTACAAAACAGATCTCAGGGAAGATCTATGGCAATAACTCTGATTTAGGTACTTTCTACTGAACATAAATGCAACAAAATATCTATCTAACAGCTGCGCTAGGGCAGCAGGCATCAAAACTGAGTTAATATGGTCCTTTGAGCAATGCGTTGGCCGGCTCTGTAATAATTGTGCCTTGGGACTTGCAGCGTTGCCCTCATATGGCTTTTACTGCATTAAACTGTCTTGGTGAGCCTTAAATGGCTCTTTAACTGCTTCTTGACTTTGAGCGATCTCTTTTAATGACATCTGCTGTGAAAATAAAGACTTGCGCTGACACTGATGACTGATACACTTTGCCGCAACACTGATACTCTTTGACATGAAAACTGGCTTCATCTCCTCTGATACTCTTTAACGGGACAATTTGCTACCTTCTGCTTCTTTCGGGCAAAAATAAGTGCTGCAAACTTGCATTGGACTGAGGCTTTCCATTTTGGCCATTTTTTCTTAGCGATGCGCGATTAGCGTCGCATCAAAAACTGCCTCAGATTTTCATTCCAGGCTTCCTAAGTAGCGATTTCTCCTTTGCGCGCTTTTCTTTCGGCGGATGACGTCAGCAGTGGGACCCAGTACGGCGGGTGACGTGGTGGGGGTACGACGGGCAAAACCGCCCATCTCCCGGACGCTAACCATCGACAGGTTCGGAAGGGGACAGACCCGCCCACCGTAGATCTAGGGCGCGGGCAATCAGACGGATGGCAGAACAGAGAAGGCGACAGAAGGATAAGGGACGGGGCCTATATATATATATGGCATGGATTTATATGAAAACGTCGATCGTCGATATGTGATCGGCAACAGACCATCGGCGATGAACCATATCGGCAGCACACATACATTTTTGTTTTGTCATAGCGATACAACGATCGGCGAAATCGCTGTCGTCCCAAACCAATCGGGGGCACACTTATGCGCTGTTTTGATACACGAATCCCCTCCCGACTGCGATATCACATTGAAGGGGGCCCAATAGAACCCTTTTTGCAATCGGAACAAGGCCCAAGGTAAGCGATGCGGGCTTTTATGATCGGAAGCAGAATTTTTGATGTTTGAAGGGATTTCAAGGCATGGGAAGGGGTCTGATAGCCCAAAAAAGGAATTTTTCATGCCTTGGAAGGATTTTAAAGGCACTTGGGAGGATTTTGTGTGCTTTGAGAGGGGTTTAATGGCCCAAAAAAGGGGTTTAGGCCTTTGAAAAGGCAAAATAAGGCCCAAAGGTGGATTTTATACATTTGGAGGGGCATTTTATGCTTTGTGAAGGAGTCAAAAAGCATTAGAGGAAGGATTTACGGGGTGATGAATGGTTTTGTGCATTAGAAGGAGTCTAAAATGCATGAGAAGATGGTTTGAGGGGGGAAATTAGGTTTCTTGCTAAGTTTCAGATAAACCTAGCAATTCCCAAGTGTATTTATGGTTATATTTCAACCAGGGGGAGGGAATAAGTATATAGGGGAGTTATTAACATAGTTTTAGTAGGGGAAGGGGAGATAGATAGGGAGTTACATAGTAGAGTTAGCAGTCAACATGACAATGATGAGAAAAAGCGCTAAGTATGTAAATCTTAGGCTATCGAGGAGAAGTAAGAGTTGTAGAGGAAGTATGGACTTTCCTTGAGTAAATCAGATCTTTACCAAGGCAACTGATATGAAGAATGATGAATCTGAGAGGTATCAAGCAGATCTTGACCTCTTTAGGGGAATTTAGTGAATGTTTTAGGGAAGAGGAAGAAGGGGGGAGTTATACATGCCTCGCTTGAAGTCCTTTTAAATGGAAAACTGCCTCCAACTTGTGATCTAAATAGATATGACACTTTGAAAACATGAAATGGATCACATAGTTTGATTTCTGCAACCACAAAGCTGCTTACCCAGCCTACTTACTTAGAATTTTTTCTTCTTTTGGTTTGGGTGCACCTGAACTAGCAAACCCAGCTTTTCAACTTTTTCTCTTTGTCCTCCTATCTACATCTACACTTATTTCATCCTGGGGCTCAGATTAGGCCGTTGAGCACCCTTGCTTCTCTACCTATCTAAGAATCTGCCAAGATTAAGCTGTTTGGACAAATAATGATTCTCTATATTCTACAACAAGAAATTGAAACCTATGCAGACCAAGATTAAGCTGTTTGGACCTCCTTTTAACTGAAAATTCTTCAAAAATGGAATAACTCATCAAAATTGGAATACAGCAGTGGCACTTAGGCTAGCACACTCTCATGGCATCCTCCCTTGGCCATTTTAGCAAATATGGAGCATTGTAGTATGCATAGTACGACATATTTGGCATGTAAAAATGTCGATCATGAAAGATGAATAACCTGTTGCAGCAGGAGGCTAACAGTGGCTCCACTTGGGGATGGCTTTTCCTTGAGAAAATCCAAGAACAGCAAGTCAGACTGCCTTGATCTGCCATTGTTGCTGAAGAATGAAACTTCTTAGTGCTGACTGTTAGATAATTGAAATTTTGGAGTGAGAACAGCACTTTCCCTCAACTGAATTGCTTGTGAACTGTGAAACACTGCTTGCTTTCTTCTGCGTGCTCTATCATTCGGATTGTTACACAAAAATGAAACAAAGTGCTGATATATACAAACATTTATGTACAGAAATAATACCATCGGGTGATTCTCAACAAAAGGTATCATGATAATGCTTTAACATTCGGCCATTTACAAGGCCCTCTTTAGTTGTGCTGACATCTACAAATTTTAGGAAATATGTGTTATTGCCTTGCACAACGCTGATAATGAATGGACCTTTCCAAAGAAAGTCAAATTTTGTGTGTTTGCCCTTGTCTTCTCTTCGCGAGTCCCACATTAGAACTTTGCTGCCAGCACAGAAATCCTCAGCCTTATCTTTCTTATCAAACATCCTTTTGAGCTTCTCTTGCAAAATTTGAGCTCTGTCATACACTTGCTCTTTGGTTTGCTGAAGATGAATAGTCTGATTAATTATTCTTTGAATGTCATTTAGTTCAGCCTGAATCTCCTGTAACAATTTGATAGCAGGAATTCCCAAAGATGAAGGAAATCTAGCCTCCATGCCATATACTAGCTCATAAGGGCTCATCCCAATGGATCTCTTGGTTGAAATTCTATCTACCCATAGGGCATTTGTGAGCTTCCTATGCCAGTTCTTTTTGTTTTCTTCTAGCACTTTCTTTATGATGTTGATGAGGCTTTTGTTGGATGATTCGTCCAAGCCATTACCTTGAGGGTAGTAGGCTGTAGAGTGGCCCAAGGTAATGTGAAATTTATGGCAGAAGTTGATCATCTTTTTGAATTTGAAGGCAGCAGCATTGTCAATGATGATTTTCTCAAGGCAGCCAAATCTGGAAAGGATATTGCCCTCAAGGAATTGGATAATAGTGGACTCATTTGCTTGCCTACATGGGATGGCTTCAATCCACTTGGTGAAATAGTCGGTGGCTGTTAAAATCCACTTGTGCTGGCCTGAAGAAGAGGGATGGATTTCTCCAATGAAATCAAGACCCCATTGTTGAAAAGGCTTTTCGGTTGAGATGGGCTTAAGGGGCAAAGGCAGCAATTTTCTTTTCCCTTCAAAGATTTGGCATTTATGGCAAGACATTACAAATTTTTTATCATCATCAAACATGGAAGGCCAATAAAACCCAGCCCTTAGGATTTTGTCAGCTGTTGATTTCCAATATAAGTGCCCTCCACAATCTCCTGCATGAAATTCCTTGAGGACTTTGTCATTTTCATCCAAAGTTAGGCAATTAAGCAAAATACCTTCATGATTTTTCCAAAACAGGGCACCATCTAAGACACAAAACTTTGATGCTTTCATCTTTAAAAATATTTTTTTGGTCCTAGACAATCCTGGGGAAGCACACAGGTATAACAATACAAAGCAAATATCAGCATACCATGGGGATTGTAAAAAGGTTTGACTGATCTGTGGAGTCACCAGCTCCCGTTCATTGTCCAGTTGGTTAATGTCTAAGGCTTGAAAATTTGTTTCGGACATTAGCTTGGCTAAACCCTGTCCCTTTATCAGCTTGGTGGGTCTTATCTCAATGTCATATTCAAGAATGTTGGCAATCCACTTGCCTCTTTTGCCTTCCAACCCCTCTTGAGTTAATATGTCTTTTACAACAGAGTTTGGGACATAAGCAATCAGATGTGAATATAAAATATAAACTCTGAAGTCTTTAATGGCCTTAACAAGAGCATAGGCCTGCTTCTCCATGATTTGGTACTTCAAAGGAGCATCTCTAAGGGCTCTGCTGAAGAAAGCAACTGGCTTCTCATTTCCCTGGTCATCCTTTTGCAAAAGGACAGCAGCTATCATGTGATCTGAAGCAAAGGAAAAGATGATAAAATCCTTATCAAACTGTGGACTTGTGAGGACAGGCGTTTGAGTCAAGGCAGCTTTGATACTCTCAAAAGCTTGCTTGGTTTCAAGAGACCATTTTACCTTGGAATCTTTTTTTAACATGTTGCTTAACAGTCTTATCAGTTCGGCTAAATTTGGGATAAATCTCCTTAGGAAATTGATCTTTCCAAGGAATGCTTGCAACTCTTTTATGTTTCTTGGGTGGGGAATTTGGAGGATGGCTTGGATCCTTTCCGGATCAATTCCGATACCGTCTTTTGAAATGATGTGGCCTAGCAACTTACCTTCCTCAAGGCCAAACAAGTACTTCTTGGGGTTCAAGGAAATACCATATTTCCTACATGTCATGAAGATTTACCTTAAGTGTCTGAAGTGCTCTTGATCAGATTTGGAGAAAGGGGTTAAGTCATCAAGATAGACAACAAGGAAATCATGTATTTCCTTGGCAAATGCAACATCCATTTCCCTTTGAAAGGTGGCACCAGCGTTCTTTAGCCCGAAAGGCATTTTAACATACTTAAATGTTCCCCACGGTGTGGTAAAGGCTGTCTTGTCTTGGTCATCCGAGTGAACAAGTATTTGATTAAAACCTGAGAATCCATCTAGCAAAGAGATTCTAGATGACCCCACTACTCTTTGTAGGATATGGTCCATTTTGGGCAAAGGATAGTGGTGTTTTAGGGAGACTTGGTTTAAGTTTCTTAGGTCTACACACAGTCTGATCTCACTAGATTTTTTCCTTGTGGGAACCAGATTGGATACCCATTCTGAAAATCTAATGGGTGCTATGATACCAGCCTCAAACATTCTCTTTACTTCCTTTTCAATAAGGGGAAGAAGCATAGGGTTAATTCTTCTAAGTTTCTGCTTAAATGGTTTTTGGTTTGGTTTTAAGGGAATGGTATGTTGGATCACTGAGGTGTCATAGGACTTCAAGTCCTCATAACTCCAAGAAAATACATCTTGGAACTCTTTGAACAGATCCACATACTTTGGTTTTTTATCAGGTGGCAGATTTTTGGACAATTTAATCATTTTGGGCTTCTCTGCTATCTCTATGTTGCGTTCTTCTATAGCAGCATTTAAAGGCTCTATTTTTGGCTTTTTGGGCACATCATTATTATCAAACATGTCTTCTAATGGAGTGAGGCCAGTAGGCAAAAAGTTATCCTTTAGATCAATGAACTCAACCTCTGCTTTGGTTGTTTCATCTAAATGCATTTGTTTCAACTCTTCTATGTTTGCATTGTCAAAAACAGTTGGGTTAAAGATCTGTTTTGTTGTTGCAGTTGTTACAGCCTGCTAATTTTCATTTGTTTTCTGTTGGGAATCGTTCATGGCATCCCTGTCAATGTTTGAATTTGAAAACTCATGCTCAAGGGTGAGGAAATTGTTAATCTGAGCATCATTTTCAAACACTTGCCAGTCTTTAATATTGTTAGGGACATCCGGCCTATGTTTTATCTCAGCAGTGAAATGGTGATTTGGCTCAAAGGGAAGCTTGCATGTACTAGCACGAGTGGCTAGGCTGTGTGCATGTATGTTATGGTTTCTAGAAATCTTAGCAAGCTTGGATTCGGTGAAGGAATTGAGTATTTCTATGGCAGCAGTCCTATAAGCTCTCAGCCTATTGTCATTGGTAACAAAGTTGCCTTTCATTTGTTGTATAATTAAATCAGAGTCACCTAGAATGGAAACTTTTGCAGCCCCAAGAGCCTTGATGAGCTTAAGGCCTAAAAGGAGGGCCTCATACTCTGCCATGTTGTTGGTGCATTTGAAATTCAATCTATAGGCACGACCCTCTACATGGTTGTTTTGGGTATTATGGATCCATACTCCTGCCCTGCTCCTAGCTTATTTACTGAACCATCAAACTCCAAATACCATAGGATTTCTTGGTCTTGGCTAGCATTGGGAGTTGAAATCATTATCGGAGTGGGCAGTTTTGAATTTTCTGTTTAGGGAGGTTCTTCTTGTGTGCTGGTTGCATTGAGTGTTTTGCCAGTTTTTTGGGTATGGGTAATCAATTCCTCACTTACACATGATTCTTGTTCTAAATCCAAAGGCTTATCACCAGTTGGGGGACAATCATCATCATTGAACAAAATAAAGGAATCCATATCAGAATGGATTGAGTAAATGGGAAAGTTTTGGGGCTTTTCCTCACTACTCACCACACACTTCATCAGTGTTTCTCTATACAGTCTATTTGGTTGCCCAAAGACTGAAATAGTGGCATAGGAGAGGTCTAATTGAAGGGATCCTTGGAGTTTTTCTCCCCAAGATCTTGATAAGAGCATCCCATATTTTGGTGGAATGTCAACAACCACCACGTCCATTAGAATTGTTTTGTTGGGATATTGGACTAAAGACACACATAGATCTTTGATTAAGCCTAAACACTTGACTTGACTTGAGTCAAAGGAGAAAAGGTCTTTGTAGGGTCTTGTGATGTCAAGGCTTAGCTTTTCCATTACAACTTTGGGCATAAGATTGTGTGAGGCCCCTGAATCAAACATAGCATTGTGCAAAACTTTGTCATGTATATGTAGGCTTACCTAAAAGGGCAGAACATCTCCATATGTTGGTTTTCCATTAACCTCAGGACCGAATAACAGCTCAGGCGTATCATCTAAATCATTGACATCATCCTTGGTCTCTGGCATCTGAAGTGATCTTTGGATTTGTTGCCTATACACATCATGTTTGGCAAGCTCAGAGAGGGGGATGGAAATCTTAAGTTTACTTATTTTTTCTTCTAAGTTAAATGGTTTCTCCAATGGAGTCTTTGTGTTGGCAGTGGCAGATTTTCCCCTTTGAAGTGTATTTTCTGTGTTTTCTTCTTGATTATCAGCGTTATGGTGAGTGATACCTAGCGGTATTTCTGTCTTGGGAAGGTTTTGCAGAATACTGTTCAACTCTTCTTTTGACAGAGAAAATAGCAAAGGCTGATCATTAGAGGGCTGCATGTCTGTTATGTCTTCCATAGTTACTTCCTGCAGGTTTGGGACAGTCTCATCAGCCGGTTCTGTAATAACAGCCTTGCCTTTAATCTTCTTGGGCTGTTTTGTTTCCTTTTGTTTGACGGGCTCGGGCACATCAACTGTTCTAGTCCTTAGTTTATATTGCTTGTGCACCTCATACACAGCAGAATCATAGCCTTGTTTAAAATCAGAAGACTCTCCAGACTTAGTCTGAAATTGATTTACATCATGGTATTCTTGGTCTTCTTGAGTCAAAAAAATTTGTTGCTCATTTTTCAAATCTATCATGTTCATGTGAGTCTCCTCTGTTGGCTCCCTGGATGTGGGTGCTTCTGTGTAGTTTTCTTGGAAAGGAGGTCTTATATCACGGTCGGGGCTAGAGCTACCAGTGTTTGTGTTCTGAGTTTTCCTAATATTTGAGTTCCTTATGGTGTTGGGTTGTTGTCCTTCCTATGATGATTTCCTCTCAACACTCTCCACTCTATCTCCCAACCTATGCATGCCACTGATAATAGCATCTAGTTTGTGGTATAAGGCTGAGGGTTCTTCCTTGAAGGTGGTTCTTCTTTCAGTTCTAGTTGTGTTTCTTTTGGCAATTAGGTTTGCTTCCACACTAACAGCAACATTTTGCATGTCTGCAAGGCTTTGAGGGGCTCTTTCCCTTAACTGATAAGCCATATCGGTATCAAAACCATCAAGGAATTTGTACAAAGCAATATCAGGTGGAGGTCTTAAGTTCTGTGGTATTGCATTATAAACATTATTAAATCATGCACAATAGTCCAAGACAGTCTCCTGAGGGCCACTTTTGATGGTGTCATATTCAGATAATATGTGCAAGGGGTCTTTCTTTTTTTCCCATCTGTTGATAAATGACTGGTATAAGGCTTCTGGGTCTGCTATGGAGTTGGCTGGGAGTGCTCTAAACCAAGGCCTGACATCACTAGTAAAACTTTGGACAAAAATCCTCATTCTCACACCATCATCGTCAATCTCATAGCTCTCAAAGTAATCCTACATTTTCTTTGTATGCTGAAGGGCTCTGCAGGCACTTGTGCCATCAAAATAAGTTATTTTAGTCTAGTAGTCCTGAGGCATAGCCCCGGGATTTGCAGGCAGCTGTAAAGGGGCATATCTATTAGCCATATTCACAGGGATAAGTGGAACAACAGGGATAAACGGAACAGCTAGAACAACTGGGATAATAGGAGTTGTAGTGGTAGTATGTGCAGTGGATGGAGGTGTGGGTGAGGTGCTTGGAGAGGTGAAAGATGAAGTAGGGGATGAACGAAATAGAAATTTGACAGGGGTCGGAACACTGCTTGGCTGAACTTTCTCAGGACTAGAATCAGCTAAATCCTCTCTTCACTCTAGCTTCCTGAGGTTTCTTTGGATTAAATTTGGATTTTCAGAAGTAGCTGGGGGCTTTGGGTCCGGATTTGACCTTGTATAACGTAAATTATTTTTGGGAGACAACTTCTAGCTTGTTTTGCTGAGGAGTTTTCTAAGAATATTGGTTGAACAGAAACTTTCTTTAAAGGTCAGATTTTTCCTCAGCGGAGCTGTCGAACTGGACTTGTGAGATTATCTGAGGATTTGTCCCCAGTGGAGTCGCCATTATGTTAGCACTCAGGTTGTCCCTTAGCTCCCGAAAGGGATATGGCCGAGGTAACCACAAACCAATCTTTGGATTACAAGTTCTAGCCCACCTATAATCAGAGAGGGCTCTCTCTTAATGTTTTTAGCTTTTTTGATAATGATTTTAGGCTAGTTGTTGGATTCAAGGGGTTTTGTTTGTGTTTGGGTGGAAGGAGGATGCTTTCAAGTAGAGAGGAAATGCATAGTGTGACAAGTTTCAAACCATTGGGCATGGAGTCGTGGAGTAAAATTGCTGGTGCGTTTTCTTGGTCACAAGAGGAAAAAGGGGCAAGGTAGCTGCTCATGAAACAATACTTGAGGTAAATGAATATGGATTGCAGGCTAATAAATGAGAGGCAACAAAGAATCTCTCAATCAAGTTAGCAGAAGGAAGATGAACGAGCTCTACCTAGGAGCAGCTAAGAATTCCCAGATAACAGTCATTCGTATGTGAAATAGAGCAAATATGAGCCATAAGGAATCCATATGTATGCCTAAATCAAGAGGAAAATATTAAAAAACCACAGAAACTGAGCATAGAGTGCAGGTAAGCGAATTCTAAACCAAACTTTTGTTCTGTGACTTGAGCATATGTGAAATTGAAATAACATAGGTAAGGAACACTTATTGATTCAGAAAGCAGCACAAGATTTCCCTCAATCACTCTTCAGAGACATTAACAATACATCTAACAGTCTGTTCTCCAAGCTTTCAGCAATCTTTAATTAAGTAAAACATATCAGATACAGAGCGAGTCTCTCTTGGAGTGCATTAACCAACCAACCAACCCCAACCCCTTATTACATTGTTCAGGGCTATATTTATAGGCAAAATATCTACAAAACAGATCTCAAGGAAGATCTATGGCAATAACTCTGATTTAGGTACTTTCTACTGAACATAAATGCAGCAAAATGTCTATCTAACAGCTGCGCTAGGGCAGCAGGCATCAAAACTGAGTTAATATGGTCCTTTGAGCAATGCGCTGGTCGGCGTTGTAATAACTGTGCCTTGGTACTTGCAGCGCTGCCCTCATATGGCTTTTACTGCATTAAACTGTCTTGGTGAGCCTTAAATGGCTCTTTAACCGCTTCTTGACTTTGAGTGATCTCTTTTAATGCCATCTGTTGTGAAAATAAAGACTTCCGCTGACACTGATGACTGATACACTTTGCCGCAACACTGATACTCTTTGACATGAAAATTGGCTTCATCTCCTCTAATACTCTTTAACGGGTCAATTTTCTCCCTTCTGCTTCTTTCGGCCAAAAATAAGTGCTGCAGACTTGTGCTGGACTAAGGCTTTCCATTTTGTCCATTTTTTCTTAGCGATGCGCGATTAGTGCTTAGCGCTAATCGCGCATCAAAAACTGCCTCATATTTTCATTCCGGGCTTCCTAAGCAACGATTTCGCCTTTGCGCGCTTTTCTTTCAGCAGATGACATCAACAGTGGGACCCAATACAGCAGGTGATGTGGCGGGGGTACGACGAGAAAAACCGCCCATCTCCCTGACGCTAACCATCGACAGGTTTGGAAGGAGACAGACGCGCCCACCGTAGATCTAGGGCGCGGGCAATCGGACGGATGGCAGAACAGAGAAGGCGACAGAAGGATAAGGGACGGGG
>APFE030863007.1:84547-100668 GCA_000404065.3 Pinus taeda | reverse complement strand
GTAGAGTTAGCAGTCAACATGACAATGATGAGAAAAAGCGCTAAGTATGTAAATCTTAGGCTATCGAGGAGAAGTAAGAGTTGTAGAGGAAGTATGGACTTTCCTTGAGTAAAGCAGATCTTTACCAAGGTGACTGATATGAAGAATGATGAATATGAGAGGTATCAAGCAGATCTTGACCTCTTTAGGGGAAGTTAGTGAGTGTTTTGGGGAAGAGGAAGAAGGGGGGAGTTAGACATGCCTCGCTTGAAGTCCTTTTAAATGGAAAACTGCCTCCAACTTGTGATCTAAATAGATATGACACTTTGAAAACATGAAATGGATCACATAGTTTGATTTATGCAGCCACAAAGCTACTTACCCAGCCTACTTACCTATCATTTTTTCTTCTTTTGGTTTGGGTGCACCTAAACTAGCAAACCCAACTTTTCAACTTTTTCTCTTTGTCCTCCTATCTACATCTACACTTATTTCATCTAGGGGATCAAATTAGGCTGTTGAGCACCCTTGCTTCTCTACCTATCTAAGAATCTGCTAAGATTAAGTTGTTTGGACAGATAATGATTCTCTATATTCTACAACAGGAAATTGAAACCTAGGGAGACCAAGATTAAGATGTTTGGACCTCCTTTTAACTGAAAATTCTTCAAAAATGGAATAACTCATAAAAATTGGAATACAGAAGTGGCACTTAGGCTAGCACACTCTCATGGCATCCTCCCTTGGCCTTTTTTTAGCAAATATGGAGCATTGTAGTATCCATAGTACGACATATTTGGCGTGTAAAAATGTCGATCATGAAAGATAAATAACATGTTGCAGCAGGAGGCTAACAAGTGACAAAAATCTATTTTTCATTAGAAATATTTAGACTAAATTATTTTCTGGTTTGGGTACTCAATTGGCTCACAACTCATTTCATCATCCTCAATCTGATCGAAAAAATGATGTTGTGCATACATGTTTACAAGGACATCTTCGTTGCATCTTTACATCTGATAAAAAACACAATGAGTTAAGTGGTTTCCCTTGGCAGAATGGTGGTACAATACATCCTTCCATACTTCATCGAAAATGTCCCTATTTATGTGACTTTATGGATATCATCCGCCATCTATCACATCACCCCCGGAAGCAACTAAAAGGGAAAAAAAATGAAGGACCACATAGGGTAGCAATGAGAGGTTCTCAAACTAATGAAGGATAACTTATTCATAGCACAAAACAGAATGAAACAACAAGCATATCAACATTGTGGTGAAAGGGAATTTGAAGTGCATGATTGGGTATTTTTTAGACTACAACCATATAAATAGATGTCCTTCACACAAAAAAAATAAGGAAAATAAATTAGCACTAAGGAATGATGGCTCTTATAAGGTGTTGTATAGGATTAGAAGTATGTGTTAGAAATTGGAGCTACATCCATATTCCCATTTACATCCAATCTTCCATGTTTATTGCTTGAAGAAGGTAACTGGTGACAAGATTTTATTCCAATTCTTTACAAAATATTGATGAAGAAGGGAAAGTCATAATAGAACTAGAAATATTCATAGAGACAAAGTTAAGGAGTTGAGATTGAGAAATTGACGAGTTCTTCATGAAATGGAAGAACCTACCAATGGAATAAGTGACATGGGAAGACAATTTATTCATTCAGAAGCATCTTATTTATTCAATTTTTTAGGACAACACTTGTTTGAAGGTGAGGGGCATGTTATTCCCCCATTTTAACTCTAAATTCTCTTATTAATCCCTGGATATTAATTTATTACATTTATATTTTTATATAGATTATAACCTTTCATTGTACCCTTTGTCTCCTATAAATACACCAAAGAGACCTAATATTAAAGGAATATTTGGTCTTATACATTATACTCATTGTAAAAGGAGGTTTCCCCCTTGAAGTAGATTGTAATTATTGTTTTCTTATCACTTTTAGGGCTCATGGCTCATAACATTGCAAACTCACAATGGACGTGTTGGAAGTAGGGAAGAGTGGGGGTGTTCTAGCCACAGTGTGTGAGATCCTAATCGATGACATCCTAAAATAAAATGTGCCTCCATCATATGATGTAGGAGGATAGGGTGACATACCTCTACTAGGGACATGCATGTGAGGTGCCAAGTCTCTACTTGATGTCCTTGAGGTGGTTGAGATTGTGTTAATTAATGTGGCACCACATGATAATGGGATTGGATCTCCTTTCAGAGACAACTGATGTGGGGGTGTGAGTGCGCCTTGATCATCATGTCTTGGTAGTGTTGTCCATTGTGGACAATTGATCAAGAGAATTTGATATGTGGTCCAAATTCTCAATAGTATAAGAGTGCAAAGGAAGAGGACTAGGAGGTTAAGTGAGGGGTTGTCTAAATTTCACCATAGTTGGATTAGAGAGATCCTCATCCTTGATGGGACTGAGATTGTTTTGCAAAGGAGGAGATGGAACCCTCACAGGAATTGGTATATGACTATCCAAGTCCCTTAAAATCCCTCCATTGAAATTTCTTCATTATTGAGTTATTCCCTTATGGGTTTTCTCATTTTTGGTTAGTTCTGATCAACTAGCTCTCACAAACGAGTGTCAGTCAATCTATGCCTTTAAGGAGATAGCTCATAATTTCAATACAAAGACCTCGAGTCTTTCTAGACCAGTGGAGAAATTGGATAGTCACTTTGAATCAAAGACTAAAAGGTAGGAATACATGGACAACTTAAGGCTAAATAAACAAAAAACATATAGCACATAAATAAAAAGGTTTGAGAAGCATCAACAAACTACCCTTCCAAATCTTAAGCCAAGGTGGTTAATACTTGAATCTAAAGAAGTGAAGAGTTTATGAGTATGTCCTCTTGAAATTTGTCTTGAGATGATTAGGTTCTCGCCTAGCTAATGAAGGAATGACAAAGAGTTATAGTAACCTAGTTGTAACAACCAGCTAAGGTGCAAGTACCCTCACAAAGGAAAACACCCTTAAGGGGAGTTTGAGATGGTGATTATGCATTTGCATTAGATGCCACAAGAAATTCCCACTCACATCCACTTATGAGATATCCTATGAATTCCCACTAAAGTTACCAATTCACAATTGGTGATGAGGAAGAACAATGATGGGTTGAGATGACATGAGTAGGGAAAAAAGGTTTAAAATTTCAAGAAGTGATGTCACCCATAGGACCTAACACTTCAATAAATCCTCGTACACATAGTAACCCAACAAACACTAAAGCAAGTAAAAGAGGACATATCATTTCCACTTACCCTAATGCAACCTTGAACTTGACACCTATAATAGAGGTGCTTTCTTGGCAAGTGCTTCTTGCAACTACTAGATTTTGATCTCACTAAGCAGTTCTAGTTGTGTTTGTGGCCCTGGTGAGTTTACTCTCCAATCTTATTCCAAGGCCCTACTTTTTATAGTTGTGTTGTTTTTTTATAAATAAAAATCTAGTTGATTTAATTATGTGTTCATTTCAATTGGCTATTTAATATTGAGGACACAAGGATGCAACTAATTGTGTTTTTAGAGTCTTGTAGAAATAATTTTTAAGAACATTGGTAGATTCAAATTTGCACTTATTCTTCAACTTATTTAACTAAAACATGAATAACTTGATATGAAATTATAATGCAAGACATAGACTTTGAATTATAACAATTTAGCCCTATATAGTAAGAAAGCCAAAAGAAATTGCACCAAAGAAACTACTTTAGAACACACAAACAATAAGGAAAGAAAAAGACACCTAAAATGTTATTTTTCTTCTTGATAATAAATGCTACATACAAGCATCTAAGCACTTACAAATGAAAACATGAAAATTAAAATTCTTCCCCTAGGTACATGAACTCTTTGAGAGAGAAACTTGTGTGTACACACATAACTAGCATGTACATGTTATGTAACCAATAGCATGTGAGAAGAAATTCCAAAGAGACCCCAAAAGAACCCTTACATAATATTTTATAAGATGATAATAGCAATCTTATCTATTTGTTGCTACACCACCCAACACTAGATGATACCAAAGTTGCCAGCGATGGAAAAAACGTTCATGTCATTACCCATTTGCATTAAAGAAACCCTCCCACTAATTTTGAATATCAATTGTCTTTAGTGAGACTCTTTGGAATTTCCGGTGTCGGAGTCCGTGGAAAATTTTGAGGTGAAATATTGGTTTGTGTTTATTTAAACTAGTTTTTTTTACTGTATATATGGATTCAACACCTTGAAAAACCCCTAAGGTACCTTGAAAATTGTTTCTTGTCTTCTATATCAATGTTTTCTCTTAACTGTGCCTTGGATAGGTTGGAATTCCTTCCTCTTGTGTTTCAAGGACCCACCCAGATCGATTGGATACCCAACCCACCCACTGCTTCCCAGGGAATGACCTTCTTCTCTTGAGACCGAAGGTTATAATGTAGTTTCTCTATAAGTTTTCGTTTAGAGAGGGGTTTCACTATGCCTGAGGCAAGGGGACGGTTCAGATGAATCTCAAGGATAGTTGTAATAATATTGTCTAGAACTTCATTTACATATTCAACATGAAGATTTTTCATAAAAGGAGGCCTAGAAGGACCAGACCTCTGGATCGAATTGAGCAGAGACGACAAGGAATTATGAATAGAATGGGTAGGTTCAAGAATAGTACCCTCCATTTGGAACACAGAAAAAAATTCTCCACTCTCCATTGTCTCTGCTTGAGCCGACTCCCCCTGCTACTCCTTCTCTTGTTCTGCCACGTCCTCCATCTGCATATCTTGCATACCTTCATATTTCATCTGCATCTGATCCCCGTCCTTCCTATCCCCAAAATATTTTGCTTGAACCTTTCCCTTCTCATCTCTTTAAGTCTGATATGCCATACCTGGATCTCCTTTGTGCCTTCTGCTCCTTCTAAATCCCAATGGGAACTCTCTAGTGAGATGCCCATATTTGTGGCATTGATTACAGTGAAAAGGAAGTTGCTAATAATATATCATCTGGGTGAAAGTTAAATCCATGTATTTTAGGTGCATTTCCTCTGTCAGACCTTCCCTTAGGTTTAAAATTACCAAAATTCTTGCTAACCCTTATCCATTGTTTTCTATAAGGACATATATGCTTCTAGAAACTATCCTAGTGTGTTCCCAATATCTTTGAACATTGTCTCCATCCAGAAAGGATGAGGAAGTCCCAGAAGCCGAACCCAGACAAGAGTCTCTGCCATCTTCTCCCTCTGAGCGTCAAATGATGGATTCCATCTCTTGAACAGAATGGGAGCTTTATTGAAACACCATTTCCAATTCAGAACCCATTCTAGGGTTTTACCTTTGCTAAATTTTACCATGAACCAACCCCTTGCTAGAGTGGATACCTGAAATTGTTGATCTGGTGCCTCCTTCCATACCTTAGAAGCCCATTCTGTGATATAATTTGTTGAATACTTTTTTCCTTTGGCTCTCCCAAACAAAGTAACCTCTTCCACTTCCATTGCTTCGTCTATTTGGATATCAACGCCAAGCACAAGGTTTGGTCTTACCTACTTTTTATTTATCAGCTTAGATTTCTTCCTCTTTTCCCTTGTAGTCTCATTCCTTCCCCCTTACCCTACCTCTATTCTGGTCTCCTTTGCATTGATTCCTTCTGCAAAGAGTGACTCTAATTGCCTCTCCGCCTAGTTGCTTCAATGGATTAATACTTTACCTTCTGCTCGTAGTACCGCCTCTCCCACAGAAAGAGAGAACTCCCTTACCTCCTGTCAAAAGGGAATCTGTTTGAACACTCCCAGCACTACCGAGAGATAACAGGTAAAATCACCTCTGAACTACTCACTTTTTCCCCTTGCCCCTTGTTACAACCCTCTAGTAAAACACCTAACACCTCAACCAAGCCTTCTTCTGCAATACCTTCCGGGATAGGGTTTTCTTTTTGGCTTAAGGCCTCTCCGATCCTCTGATTTAGCAGACTCCTACATGTATCCACATTGTCCATCCTTTTCCCTTTTATTTCTTGTGAGTGCCCTAGGTCTTCTACCGGGAACGATTTCAAACCCTCCTTAAACTTATACTCGCAATTGATAACTATATCTTCTAGTATGCCCGAAAATATACCATGGGGTTTTGAGCACTTATAGGTTTTCCATCTATCACCTCTGTTGCACATATTGTTGAAATGTGCTCTAGTTCCTGCCTCCTCTATTGTTTCTAGTTAGTTCCCCATGCCTGTTCTTTGGAGCTGCATAGGTTTTCCTCCAAAAACCCTAAAACGCTTCCCTGGCTCCAACCCTCCCTCGGACCTCTCCACTTCCCAGCTAGAAACCCACCTAGATGAATGAAATTCTCAATATTTTGCTCCGTGACATCCAAACCCCACACCAATAGAATGTCACCAAGATCGGGGTCCAAATCAACAAAATCCCATTGGTTGACCATTGTTTCCTCCCATGTTTGTTGCTTGTGACCTCCACAGATTGCGACAGTTGTTAGTTCCCTTTGCAAGCGCGTGCAACTGAAAACTAAAACCAAAAAGATTAACCTGTATAGTAAAAACCTTACCCATCTTTCTTCCACCCTAAGCTTTCGTTTTCCATTGACATCATTCCCAATGCACCCAGCATTGGTGACATGTACATTCCACCTATCCAACATTGGTTGACTCCTTTCGCCATGCGTCCCAATCTCCATGATGCACCGTACACTGATCTCTAGAAAAATTCTACAGGGTTTTAAAACCTAACTCCATCTCCACCATCTCCCAACATCCTCACTCTTGAATGTTTTTAGAGATATGAGTGGAGTTATCTTGTGAAAATGAAGATAAAATATCATTCTATGCTTCATATCAAATCAATATCTAAAAATGGTTAAGGATTATCATTGCTAAGGAACTAGAGGTTCTAAAGTAAGAAATTGTGCGTTCAATAAGACATTTTTCCACCACCCCAATCACTATATGTTGGAAGAGTCTTAGCCTAATGGAATCATACATTAGGGAGTTTGATGGGCACAAAAGGTGAAAAGTCATCACATGAAATCTTAGATCCTCACTACCCATTTCTTTAAATTTTTGGAATATCTAAGAGAAGTTTGGTAAGAAATAGGCAAAATTTAGGATTTTTAAGCATTAGGTCATTTATGAGCTTCATTAAATTTGATAAATTCAATGTTTCCAAAAATGGAAGTCACATTTGGGAGACTGAGTTCCAAATTTTGGGGTTCTTCCCTAACATTTGGTTGGTACTCAAAAAATAATTTCCTACTGTATAATCGATTCCAAGTGATGAAGAAGAGTTCACTTGATATTTAATATATTGATTGAAATTCAAGGGAACCTGGAGATAAGGAGGAATTACTTAACTTATTAGATTTCCAAATCCTTGAAATGGATTGCCCCGTGTTGGCATTTTTTAGGAAAAAAATTATCCTCTCATTATGTTTCCAAACTCAAGAAAGGTACTTCTCCCATCCAACATACCCGAGGATGGAATAACTTCACTCATAGAATTCCTAAACCTTTGAAATGTATTTATCCCTATTGAAATTACATAAGATGGAAAGGTTCTACTTCATGGTGAATGAATAGATGTGGATATGCGTTTTCCTTTAAATAGAAAGGAATGAACATGATTTGACTATTAAGCCCCCATTTTAGACCTAAAACTCATTAATCCGTATATATTAATTTATTACATTTATATTGTTATATTATTATGTAGGCCATAACCTTTTATTGTACCCTTTGTCTCTCTCTCTCTCTAACACACACACCCCTCCAAAGGAGAACTGGTCTTAAAGACATATCATTTGGTCTTATACATTTTTCTCATTGTACAAGAGGTTCCCAGCTTGAAGTTTCTTGTCATTATTGAATCCTTATAAATTTTAAGGCACGTGGTTCATAACAATTGGTATCAAAGAATATATATCTATGGTTTTGCTGCTTCAAACAAGCCATTTTGGAATTTTCTCTATAACTATATTTACGGGAAGCTTCAGAGAATGAATTTTTTACAAGATTGAGGAAACATATTGAAGTACATTTAATACAAGTTCCAGATTCTAGTTCATTAAACTTTCAAATATATACCCTATGAAAGTTATTGTTTTTGTATGGTCCTGAAATCAGTTTCAAACAAGTGATCCACAAATTTTTGTGATAAATTTTAATGGGAATATTTAGATGATGGAATTTTGAGGATACTGAGGAAACATATCCAAGTACAAGTGGTAGCAATATAACATTTTACTTGTTGTACATTTGGATATATGCTCTATGGAAGTTACGGTTTCTTAGTGGTCTTGAAATTAGTTTCAAATGAGTCATCTTGGGAGATTTGTTGTAACTTTCTCCTAGAGAGGTTTCATATTGTGAATTTTTTAGGCTTTTGAGGATACACACAGAGTTATCTCAGGTAAAATTTTCGTAATCATATTTTGATAATTGGATATGTGGTACACTATAAAATTTATCTCTTACGAAGAAGGCAAAAATTAACAAGTTTTGAGAAAGTTACCATAACTTTTAGTTGGCACATAGAATTTTAATTATAACCATGGAATTGTAACAAAGACATATTAGAGTAATACAAGAGAAAATTGTATATTTATAAGGGATCACCTTTCATATTTATATCAGGACAAAAATCAACCATCCAAAGAATATCATATTTAAGCTTTTAAAAGTACATAACTTACAAGTGGCATAAATTTTGATTATTAGTGATTAAAATTTGTGATAAAGATAAGAATTTTTACTTTCGAATATGGAAAATGTGTCTACAAGAAATCTTATTGGCACTTCTCATAAAACCTCAAACATGTCATCTGGAGAAGGTGAAGACTTATAATGCAAGTTATCTCAATTAGGGAAATAAGATAATGAAATGGATGGTAGTATGTTGAAAAAGGTGGATTATCGCATTTTCAAGAAATCTTGAAAAGAGAAATGATGGGTGAAATGGAAAAGAAGATGAATTAAAACAAGAAATAAATACAAAAATCCATGAATAATATGGAAAATATTTTCTTGGAGATTCCCCCTAAAAGGGATATGAAGATCCAAGGAAATCATGACAATAAGGAAAAGGATTGTGTTGGAACTCAATCACATATGGGGGGGTATTTTATCACAATTGAGAGAAAAAATATTGAATAACATAACCATAATCATCAGTGCTTCAAGTTAGCACCAAGGAACTACTTCATTTCAAATATTGATATAAGGAAGTTTGATGGTTATCGTCTTGTAACATGGATATTCCACATGAAGCAATACTTTGACACACATGAAGTGACTACATTACAAAAGGTAAATATTGCATCCATGTTCTTAGAAAAAGATCAATTTGTATGGTATTAATGGTATGTTTGTGAAAATATAAAATATTTTATTGTACCTTGGCCCATTTTTTAGAGGAATTGACAACACATTATGGGGATGTCAAGAGAAATAGATTTTCTAGTCAAATTGTAAATATTTAGCAAAATGGTCCAATTACATTGAACATTCAAAATTTCCAAAACTTGAGTCTCAAAATATTTTAGAGAATAATTTTTCACACCTCTTTAAGGGAAATTTAAAGGAAAGCATCCAAAATGAGGTGCATCTTCTTGAACCCAAATCCCTAGAGCATTCTTTTATTCTAGCAAAGAAAGTTGAAACTAAAAATATAGCTACTAAAATAATGTTCACTAACAACTATAGAGAATGTAATTCTTCCTCTCCCAAACCAATACAGTTGACACCCTAGAAAATAGATGAAAGAAGAGCAAAGGGACTATGTTTCAATTGTGAAAACAAGTATAGTAAGGGGCATAAATGTGGTGAGAAAAAATTATTCTACATAGACTTTGAATATGAAAAGGATTAAAAATTGGAACCATCACAAGATCTATAACTAGAATAAATGACCACAACAATATCTTTCATGCATTAGTTAGTATCAACTTTCCACAAACCCTCAAAATAGCAAGATATATATAAAACAAAAGGTAACAATGTTGATTGATTCAAGTAGTACGCATAGCTTCATCAAATAAAAATTGGAAAAACTTATCAATTTCTTTATATGTACACCACCAGAATTTCAATTAATATGTGTAGATGGAGGTACCATAAATTGTTTAGGAAACTGTCATAGTATTAAGTTGAATATTAGAGAATATTTATTGGATAGTCCCATGATTGAAATTAAAATGGGTGGTGTTAGATAATGTATAAGCAGTCCAATCGATTAAATTGTGGGAACAATGGCCCTTAAGTTTCAAGATGTTTTCATGATATTTTAAGAAGGTAATGAAATTGAACCTAAAGGTATCCAAGAGAAACCATTTCAAGTGATAAGCTATAATAGTATGAAAAAATTACTCAAAAAGGGACACTAGGGTGTAGTTAATTGTTTTCATTAGATGTTCAAACACATATATTCTCTACTCTATTAGATCTCCAAAAAGTTATCAACAACCATCCCAAGGTAGTTGGGGAGATGCCTAAGGGTCTTCCACCTACTCGAGATTGTGACCTTGCTACTCATGTTTAACTCAGAAGTGTATCACCTGACATTATACCTTATAGGTATCCATACACATAAAAGAGTGAGAATGAGAATATGGTTCAAGAAATGTTAGAGGATGACATCATTCAACCTATCTAGAGTGATTTCTCTTCACTAGTGGTGATGGTTATGTAAAAAAGGATGGTTCATGGCATGTGTATAAATGAAAAATAACTCAACAAAATGGCAATCAAAGATAAGTCTCCTATTCCTATAATTAATGAATTATTTAATAATTACATGGAGAAATCTTCTTTATTAAGTTGGATCTTTTCTTAGGATATCATCAAATTATAATGAGGCAAGAAGGCACTCCAAAACAAACCTTTATAACCCATGAAGGTCACTATGAGTTTTTGGTTATGCAATTTGAACTTACTAATGCACATTCAACATTTCAAAGTTTGATGAATTCTATTTCTAAACCTTTCTTTAGAAAATTTGTGTTAGTATTTTTTTATGACATATTAATCTACAACAAATCTTGGGAAGAGCATGTACAACATATTGATTGGGTCTTAACACTATTGGAAGATAAACAACTATATGTAAAACCTTCTAACTATGCAAAGTGTAATATTTGGGACATATTGTTTCTCATGACGGTGTCAAAGTGGACCCTAACAAAATTAAATCTATGATGGAACGAAAAATCCCCAAAACCTTAAAGAAACTTAGAGTATTTTTAGGATTGACAAACTATTACCGAAAGTTTGTCAAGAATTTTTGTCAAATAGTAGCACCTATAAAAACATTATTAAAGGAATAAACACTTTCTTGGAGTCAAGGAACAACCAAAAATTTTGAAAATTTTGAAGAGGCTATGTGTACAACTCCTGTCTTTGCCACAACTAACTTCACAAAAACCTTCATTATGGAGTGTGATGCCTCGAACCATGACATTAGTGTAGTTTTGATGCATGAAGGAAGGACCTTACCTTTGAAAGAAACCAAATTAAAATAAAGAACTTACTCAAACCCATCTATGAAAAATAAATGTTGCCCATATTAGATGCAATTAAGAAATGACATCATAACTAATAGGAAGACACTTCAAAGTAAAAACAAATCATGAAAGTTTCAACTAATTCTTGGAACAAAGACCATATTCAGAAGATAAATAAAAATGGTTACAAATATTCTAGTTTATGACTTTGAAATTATATACAAAAGGGAGAAAACAATATCAGGGTAGATGCACTCTCAAAGAAAGAGGAAGATTAGGAGGTTTTCTATGTGTTATTTCCATTCCACAATTTGATTGGGTGGAAGAATTAAGGATATAATGGAAGCAATATTAGAAGGTATGCAAGAAATTCAACAACTAAAAGAGGGCCCAAATTCATTAGAAAAATTTATATGGAATAATGATCTTTTGTGGTATCAAGATTTCTTATACTTTGGTAAGAATTCTCAACTCAAACAGAAGGTCCTTTTGGAATTACACACTTCTCCTATTGGAGGAAATTCATGGTTCTTGGAAACATACCATAGGATTAAGAAACAATATTTGTGTGGGAAGGTCTTAAAGTAAATATGTGGTTTTCCTATAGAATAGGGAGATACAATTAAGACCTTAAGGATCCTACAACCATTACCCTTGCCAAGCTAGTGTCAGGAAGAAGTTTCATTGTATGTTATTACATGTTTACCCAAATCTGAAGGAAAGAATATTATGGTGATAACAGTAGATTGAATAATAAAGTATGCCCATTTTCTCTCTCTTTATCATCCTTTTAAATAAAGTACAATGGAAGACACATTCATGAAAATAATCCAAAACCTACATGGAATCTTGAACATTATTATAAGTGACAAAGATCCATTTTTCATTAGAAATATTTAGACTAAATTAATTTCTCGTTTGGGTACTCAATTGGCCCACAACTCTTTTCAGCATCCTCAATATGATGGAAAAAATGATGTTGTGCATACATGTTTACAAGGACATCTTCGTTGCATCTTTGCATCTGATAAAAAACAAAATGAGTTAAGTGGTTTCCCTTGGCAGAATGGTGGTATAATACATCCTTCCATACTTCATCGAAAATGTCCCTATTTATGTGACTTTATGGATATCATCCTCCATCCATCACATCACCCCCAGAAGCAACTAAAAGGGCTAAAAAAAATGAAGGACCACATAGGGTAGCAACGATAGGTTCTCAAACTATTGAAGGATAACTTATTCATAGCACAAAATAGAATGAAACAACAAGCATATCAACATCGTGGTGAAAGGGAATTTGAAGTGCTTGATTGGTTATTTTTTAGACTACAACCATATAAATAGATGTCCTTCACACAAAAAAAAAAATAAGGAAAATAAATTAGCACTAAGGAATGATGGCACTTATAAGGTGTTTCATAGGATTAGAAGTATGTGTTATAAATTGGAGCTACATCCATATTCCCATGTACATCTAGTCTTCCATGTTTGCTTCTTGAAGAAGGTAACTTGTGACACGATTCTATTCCAATTTTTTTACAAAATATTGATGAAGAATGGAAAGTCACAATAGAACTAGAAATATTCATAGAGACAAGGATTAAGGAGTTGAGAGATTGAGAACTTGACGAGTACTTCATCAAATAGAAGAACCTACCAGTGGAATAAGTGACATGGGAAGATGATTTATTCATTCAGAAGCATCTTATTTAGTCAATTTTTTCGGACAGCACTTGTTTGAAGATGAGGGGCATGTTATTCCCCCATTTTAACTCTAAATCCTCTTATTAGTCCCTAGATATTAATTTATTACATTTATATTTTTATATAGATTATAACCTTTAATTGTACCCTTGTCTCCTATGTATCCACCAAAGAGACCTAATATTAAAGGAATATTTGGTCTTATACATTATACTCATTGTAAAAGGAGGTTTCCCCCTTGAAGTGGATTGTAATTATTGTCTTCTTATCACTTTTAGGGCTCATGGTTCATAACATTGCAAACTCACAATGGACATGTTGGAAGTAGGAAAGAGTGGGGGTGTTCTAGCCATAGTGGGTGAGATCCTAATCGATGACATCCTAAAATAAAATGTGCCTCCATCATATGATCTAGAAGGATAGGGTCACATACCTCTATTGGGGACATGCATGTAAAGTGCCAAGTCTCTACTTGATGCCCTTGTGGTGGCTGAGATTGTGTTGATTGATGTGGCACACATGATAATAGGATTGGATCTTCTTTCAGAGACAACTGATGTGGGGGTGTGAGTGCGCCTTGATCATCATGTCTTGGTAGTATTGTCCATTGTGGACCATTAATCAAGAGAATTTTATATGTGGTGCAAATTCTCAATAGTATAAGAGTGCAAAGGAAGAGGACTAGGAGGTTAAATGAGGGGTTGGCTAAATTACACCATAGTTGGATTAGAGAGATCCTCATCCTTGATGGGACTGAGATTGTTTTGCAAAGGAGGAGATGGAACCCTCACAAGAATTGGTATATGACTATCCAAGTCCCTTAAAATCCCTCCATTGGAATTTCTTCATTATTGAGTTATTCCCTTATGGGTTTTCTCATGTTTTGTTAGTTCTGATCAATTAGCTCTCACAAACGAGTGTCAGTCAATCTATGCCTTTAAGGAGATAGCTCATAATTTCAAGACAAAGACCTCGAGTTTTTCTAGACCAGTGGAGCAATTGGATAGTCAGTTTGAATCAAAGACTAAAAAGTAGGAATACATGGACAACTTAAGGCTAAATAAACAAAAAAATATATAGCACATAAATAAAAAGGTTTTGAGAAGCATCAACAAGCTACCCTTCCAAAGCTTAGGCCAAGGTGGTTAATACTTGAATCTAAAGAAGTGAAGAGTTGATGAGTATGTCCTCTTGAAATTTGTATTGAGATGATTAGGTTCTCGTATAGCTAATGAAGGAATGACAAAGAGTTATAGTAACCTAGTTGTAACAACCAGCTAAGGTGCAAGTACCCTCACAAAGGAAAATACCCTTAAGGGGAGTTTGAGATGGTGATTATGCATTTGCATTATATGCCACAAGAAATTCCCACTCACATCCACTCATGAGATATCCTATGAATTCCCTCTAAAGTTACCAATTCACAATTGGTGATTGGGAAGAACAATGATGGGTTGAGATGACATGAGTAGGGGAAAAAGGTTTAAAATTTCAAGAAGTGATGTCACCCATAGGACCTAACACTTCAATAAATCCTCGTACACATAGTAACCCAACAAACACTAAAGCAAGTAAAAGAGGACATATCATTTCCACTTACCCTAATGCAAACTTGAACTTGACACCTATAATAGAGGTGCTTTCTTGGCAAGTGCTTCTTGCAACTACTAGATTTTGATCTCACTAAGCAATTCTAGTTGTGTTTGTGGCCCTGGTGAGTTTACTCTCCAATCTTATTCCAAGGCCCTACTTTTTATAGTTGTGTTGTTTTTTTATAAAGAAAATCTAGGTAATTTAATTATGTGTTCATTTCAATTGGCTATTTAATATTGAGGACACAAGGATGCAACTAATTGTGTTTTTAGAGTCTTGTAGAAATATTTTTTTAAGAACATTGGTAGATTCAAATTCGCAGTTTTTCTTCAATGTATTTAATTAAAACATGAATAACTTGATATGAAATTATAATGCAAGACATAGACTTTGAATTATAACAATTTAGCTCTATATAGTAAGAAAGCCAAAAGAAATTGCACCCAAAAAACTACTTTAGAACACACAAACAAGAAGGAAAGAGAAAGACACCTAGAATGTTATTTTTCTTCTTGATAATGAATGCTACATACAAGCATCTAAACACTTCTCGACTGCAAATCTAACTAAGGTAGACTCAAGAACCTAGAAAAGAAACGAGAACTATAGGAAACAAAAGAAAACATGAAAATTAAAATTCTTCCCCTCGATACATGAACTTTTTGAGAGAGAAACTTGTGTGTACACAGGTAACTAGCATGTGCATGTTATGTCACCAATAGGGTTTGTGAGAAGAAATTCCAAAAAGACCCCAAAAGAACCCTTACATAATAGTCTATAAGATGATAATAGCAATCTTACCTATTTGTTGCTACACTACCTATTTGTTGCTACACCACCCAACACTAGATGATACCAAAGTTTCCAGTGATGGAAAAAACATCCGTGTCATTACCTGTTTGCATTAAAGAAACCCTTCCACTAATTTTGAATAGCAATTGTCTTTAGAGAGACTTTTGGAATTTCCGGTGTCGGAATCCGCATAAAATTTTGAGGTGAAATATTGATTTGTTTAGAGAATTTTCGGCGAAATCACATAAATAATCATTTGTCGACGCATTTCGAACCAACGAGTGTGGTTCATCGTCAGGACAAGTTGAAGAACCGATCCAGCTTAGCATGTTAAATAGTTTGGGTAGAGACTCCAACGGCTAGATTGATAACGGCTAATTCTGACCTTATGACTCCAGTCAAATAATTTAATATTCTTGCTATATTTTTATTATTATTATTCCCAGAAATAAGTTAAATTAGGTATAAATAAAGTACTACTACTGCTTAGTAATTCATTTGTTTATTTAAATAGTTTATTAATAAATATAATTGTTTACT
>APFE030863007.1:63928-78024 GCA_000404065.3 Pinus taeda | reverse complement strand
TCACAGATTCTGATTGGGCGGGAGACAGCATTGATCGCAAGTCCACCTCCGGATATTCACTCAGTCTAGGATCTGGCCCTATCTGTTGGTCGAGCAAGAAGCAGGCTGCTATTGCTCTCTCTTCAGCTAAGGCCGAGTATAGAGGAGTAGTCAACATCACCATTAAGGCTCTGTGGCTACAACACTTCCTCACTGAGTTGGGCGTTCAGTTATGCCAGCCCATTGTCATCTGGTGTGATAACCAGAGCACTCTCAAATTTTGCAGGGATCCAGTACAGAAACAGCAGACGAAGCACATAGAGATCCATATGCACTACATCAGAGACTTAGTATATGATCGGGTCATTGATTTGCAGTTCTGTGCCTCAGCAGAATAGACTGCAAACAATTTCACCAAGACATTCACTGAGCAGAAGTTTCACTCTCTGCGTGATCGTCTTGGAGCGAAGGACACAGTTGCTTAGCAACTGTCTTTTCTTCCTCTTTTCTTTTGATTACATTGTATTTTGCGGGGGGGTTTTTCCCACGAGGTTTTCCCTCTTTCCTCAATTTTAATACAAGTTGCACTGTATTTTGGGTGACCTTTGGCCTTAGTTGTCAGGGCCCATTTTCTATTTTTCCCCATAGTGGTGTTCAGGGGGGGTGTTGGAACAACTACACCTACATGTGGACTCTCAGTTAGAGCATTGGATTGCATGCAAGCGGACTCTTAGTTAGAGCATGCGACTACATGCAACTATTACACATCTACATGCGGACTCTTAGTTAGAGCACAAGATTGCATGCAAGATTCCTTTTGTGTGATTTACTCCTTGATTTGCTCCTTATTTAACTCCGCAACTGACTAGTTATCTCCGGAACTTGATGTAGGTGTTGAGTCTTCTCATTGATCACGACTATAGTGCATTACTTTGGGATCTTCACCCAGTAATGCTATATCATGAGCATTGTAACATATTTTCTAATGAATCATTCTTTTCTTCTTTCGATTTTCTTTTAGTGTTTTTTCTCTGCAAAGCCCTATGTTCAACCTTGACTAGCTAGATTCATCTATGCAGGTTTTCTAACACATTTACACCAATTTCTAGACCTTTGTATGTTTGACATGCAACGGTATGCACCGGGAGTCCACTCATCATGTAAAATCAATATCGATGTCCAAGTTCAGCGTGGCAGAAGTTAATGCTCTTTATTGCAGGGAAAACAAGCGCGCGCCAAAAATTTACTTGAGAACTGGGATTTTCAGAATAACGGCCTGCCTAACAGCAAGAATGTCGGGAGACTGCGAACCCTCATTACGCAGGTTTACATTGAGATACGTTATGTTGCAGAAGGGTTTATTCAAAGGACTTGGGTGGAGAGTATAAGAAACTTCAACAACCAAATCTAAGAGGAAAATCAGTATTGGAGGTAGAAATCAAATGAGCTTGGAAGAAATTCGATAAACACCAAGACTCCTTTAGCACTATATGGGTAAATACAAAAACAGATTTCAAATCTTGCAATTGTCAGGGAAATTCACTCAGTTGAATAATTAACAAGAACAGAGGTTCACCAAATACAAATTTTCTTCTCTGTAGCGTTATATTTAATGCGCTATGGAAGGTCAACCATGGTTAATTTCATTTTCCAAGATTTTTTTTTTTGACTATTCACTCAACTTTGCAAAGTAATTAAATACTCACTACAACTAGAGTCAAGAGAATACGAAAAATGCGTGAGAGACTATGATAATTGCGTTTCTATACCCCTTTTTTCAGACTTAGAACCCAATCTGATTTATTATTCTTTTCAATGCTATCCATCTACTCTCCAGAAATTCAAGATTTCGTTTATCCCAAGGATTTCCTTCTCAATCAATGGTTAAAATTTACACTCTATTAGATTTTTCAAATTAACAAATTAATGTTTTCCTTATTATTCTTTGGTACTTTTCAGTCTTTTAAAAGATTTTTTTTTTGTATCACGGATTTCATTCTTGCATGTGTAAGAACAAATATATACTACTTTGTTCCTAATGACCAAAAACCCTCTCCTTTTAGATGTTCTCTCTAATTTATTTTATTTCAAACAAATACTAGATACATATTCAAATTGAGTCCATCAATGGAATACACTCAGTTTACTTTTAATGTAGCATGAGGAACTTACACTAATGCTTTACAACATCGAGCATTGAATAACAGTAAACAATTGTTTCTCTTGCTATGTGAAGCATTGTTATAAAGTTACAGACAATATAGGGCATAACCAAATAATTAGCGCAAGTGGGTTGGACTGGACACAATAATATCAAATAGCATAATTTAGTAATTTTAAAGGCTAATTTGAGGAACAAAAGGTGAACCTTATTCCACGATTACTTCCTCCCCAATTGCAATATCTTACTACCAATGCCTTAAGCCGCCATATACCAATAAGAGCCATTATTGCATACGCCTTGCTTTACCAATCTGTCGAGACATTCGACAACGGATTTTCTGCTTCCTCCAACGATGAAATCCCTTGAAACTCAGATATGAGACAGCCCGGTAAATAAACTTACCGGAAGAAGTAATAATAGTAGTAACAAAGGGCAGTTTGGAGGGAAAACAACGGTATGAAGGGTAGTTGGGCTTTCAAAGAATGGTTTCTTGAGACTGGAATTGCTTGCTTTGAAAAACTGTAAATAGCTAGGTAACGAATGAAGCCTTACAAGCAAGTTGTGGAATGTCACAGACAAGGCGTGGCTCAGGAGAAGCGGTGTGTAGGTATTCGGAGAGGAGAATTTGGAAGCTTTTGTAGAGATGTCGTCGAGCCGGACGATTAAACCCTGCTCTAAGTTCGGGAGGCAATCTACCCCAATAGTTATAAAATTCATTTGATCCAAGGTTTAATAACTTATAATTCGGGTTATTGGGATAGATTTTTTTTTTTGTTATATGTCTTCTCCATCAAACCATCCAAGTAAAACAAACAAAATAATTTTCAAAAATAATTTCTGTTTAACATATTTGAAAAGAATAATTCAAAAAGCTTTAGAGATACATATTTAAAAAGAATAATTCAAAAATATTCATTATCTCTATCATTTTTGTGTGATGATTGATCTTTTAAAGTTTGGATATATCAAGTTTATCCTGGAATATCAAGTTGAAAACCCAGTTAAAAATCCTTAAACATCTCCAAAGATCGATTTTAAAAATGAAGTGCATCCGAGGATTTCTTTAACTAGCAACATCGATTTTATTTTTGGTTCATTGTTGTTGTGACATAGGAGGCCGATATCGAAACACTATAGAAATGTAATCAAGAATGACTGGATGAAATCAAGAATGACCAGCTGAAATGTAATCACCATAGAGAAAATGAATTCAAATGAAGAAATGTTTGTGGGGATAAGGAAACGCAACCTAAAATTACAAATCTAGTTATGACAGACATGCGAGTTAGACTCCTGAGTTTCAATATAATAAAATTAGATAGCCTCAAACACAACTACACTGAAACTAATAATGTACAAACTTCATTTAATTCTGTAAAGGAAAATGCCTATTGTATTTGTAAAAACAATTTACCTACATTTAATTGGAGAACATAACAACCATAGATTTGAACAGAAGAATGCCATATTTGGGCGTTAACAAGATGATGGAAGGAATTGATTTGAGTCAGAGTTGAAAATCCATCAGAATTTGCTTAAAAGTGTTTTTGAAAGGGTGGATTTCTTGCAGGGGGCCAATTTCCGCTTCATCAACATATGATCGAAACAAATCAAGGAATTTAACTAAAGTCTTATTGATTTGCGGAATAAACACTACCGCATAGACTGGACAAGGAGCATACTAAACGCTGCTATGCACAAAGATGCCATTACAATGGATTTATCAATATCTAAACACACATGCATACGCTTAAGCCAAAGCATGCTCTAATATCGCCTTCCATTCAAACAAGTCTTCAAAAGTTTCGGCCTTAAGTGTAAACCGGTCGAGACATGGGGTTTGCAAATGCGCCTACAGCTTATGGAAGTGATGAAGCTAATGGTATGCTGAATGCAGGTTTGGGTGGGGAAGTGCATGTCGATCACCAAAATTAAATAGATAAACCAAAAAAAAAAAATTGGACAAAAATGATCGAAGAAACAAATTATCCTTCAAAACCACAATATAAAAATTTATAATAAACGAGTTTTATGTGATGCCTATCATAAAACACACACCACTTAGTTTATGTTGTGGAAGAGCCTACAAACAATTGTTAAAAATGGCTAACGAATTAATGAAAACAAATCAGAATTGCGGAAATCTAGAAACCCCGACGCCAAAGTTCAGTTGCCGTGGAAATTACTCGTAAGAAAATAAGCATCTTGTAACTTTCAAAACCAACTTAAGTTAAATATTTCGACAAAATAATTTTTTTTTAGATGCCCATAGGCCCTAAGGGTTGAGCCCTGCTCTAGTAACATATGTAATAGCCCAAAATAAACATGTAATTAATCAAGTAATTTATATTCAACAAACAATTCAACTAATTAACTTCAAGTTCAAAACTATGATTAGAACGCCTATCTGTGATTTCGATTGAAGTCTACTATCTGCAACAAGGTTTTGGGGACGAGTCTCCACCCAACCATAGGCTCAATTGCGTAAGGTCTTGCTACAACTGGCCACCCCTAAGCCCTCAATCAACGTACTACTACTAGTGAATCCTCTGTCTTAGAACACTATTCTCCTAAGAGAATAAATGATAGAAACTCAGAAAGATGGAATGCCTCCCATCCTCCTCACCCTCTAATAAATAGATCAAACTTTGGATGGGGAACCGCATGCACACACTCCATGTGTCTACATGTAACTTTGACTTTTAGCTTTCTTTACTTTTCTTTTGATGTTTTAGTTTTCTTGTTTTATTTCTTTTCTTTTCTTTAGCTTTATTGTTTTATTTTATTCTTTTTCCTGCTTTTCTTGTGTTATTTCTATTTATTCTTATTTAGAGAATAACCATTTTTATTTTTGTTATTATTATTATTATTTTGATTATTTAAGTGATTTATTATTTATTACCTATTACTATTTATTATTTATTATTATTTATTATTATTTATTATTTATTATTAAGGGGAAGGATATTATAGTGCGAGGAGAGCAATTAACGAAGTTGTTGATAAATCTCTTAAAATTGGAAAGATAAAATTATACAAAGCCTTAACTAAAAGGAAAAAATGCAGTATATTCTTAAAAGACAAGAGAATCTCTTACACCTCTCTAAGGTAGCTCCTAAGAAATTTTGGAGGCAGATTCTAACTAGGAGAACTAAAGATAATAATTTAATTGCTTTACACGACTAGAATTCCTATCTTAAAAATCTTTATGAACCTCCAAATGTCATGGACAACTTTGAAGCCCTGCTGACAACAAAAGAATTTTTCTCATTAGAAGACATGATTTTGGGGTTAATCGCTTGGCTAATGGGAAATCTAAGGACATTTAAGGTTACGAGGAGAAAATCTTAAAAATTATAGGTCCTGTCCTCATCCCCCACATTCAGAAGCTTTTCAATCAAGTGGTCAAGCAAGGATCCCTAAACCATGGACTCAAAGCCTCATTATCCCTATTTTTAAAAGTGGAGATACAGATAACCCCTATAATTATCGTACAATTAAGTTCAGCCCTCTCCTAGCCAAGTTATATGGTATTAGTTTGGAAAGGAAGTTGAGCATATGACTTGAAAGTGAAGGTAATTAGGCTAAAGGCCAAGCGGGTTTTAGAAAGTAGCCCTCAACAACAGACCACCTCGTTACGCTTAAGATCATTGTGGAGGAATGTCGCAATGATAAATCCAATCACTTTTGTTGCTTTGTGGACTTTAGAAAGGCTTTCGATACGGTTCCTAGAAACAAACTTTAGAATAGATTAGAAGAGCGAAACGTTCCTTTTGAGTTGGTAGTTTCCACTATAAGGTTATACGAGAATGTAATTGCCACGTTAAAGAGCAATGAGGGGTGATCGAAAGATATTAAGTGTAATGTTGGAGTTAAACAAGATTTCGCCCTATCCCCTACCTATTTGGCATTTACATCGACATGCTAGAATGTTGTTTAGAGGAAGTAGGATGTACTAGCATGATCTTAGCTGGGATAGTCATCATCCTTCTTCTCTACGCTAACGATATTGTTCTTATCGCAAGGTGCCCATTTAATCTTAATAAGCAACTTATACTTCTTAAGGATTTATGCTCTACCATGGGTATGAATGTTAACACTGACAAAACAAAAGTTATGATTATCAAATCCAAGAAGACACTTACGCTAATTTATGTATGACAATAGTAACTTGGAGGAAGTGTCTTTGGACAAGTACCTAGGAATTGATATTCATCACAAGCTCAATTGGAACTATAGCATTAAGAAAATGATTAATGGGGGATGGAAAGCTTCTTTTGGTCTTGCAAATAATTGTAAAACAACAAACCTCATAATGTGGGATAGAAAGAAGTTCCTCTTTGAAACTTTAATCAGTCTGGTTATCTTATATGGATGTGAGGTATGGGGTTGTAGCATCTCTAGAGAATCTTGGAGAAAATTTGAGCAAATCCAGAAGCGTTTTACAACATATGACCTCAAAATCAAAAGCAACACACCCTATCATATTCTCCTTATAGAAGTGGGTCTTTCCCCTATCGAGAGCCTAACTATGACTAGGCTTCTATTGTACAAGCACGAACTCAATAACATAGGATACCATAGACTTCCTAAGCTAGCTTTAAATTCCAGCCAAAACAACCTAAGGCTCAAATGAGGTTGGTATAAAGACACAAAGGCCTGGTTAAACCATTAGGAGATCAACAAGAATGTTGCATTGTGAAACATTAATAACATTAAAAGTATTGTTATTTCTAAGTTCAAAGAAAAAATGTGGTGTGAGAAGACTTAGTAGCTAAAAGAAAATTAAGATATTATAAGGAGGTCATCAACCCCACCCTAAAAGATCAAAAGTATCTCTCTATTTTATCTAGCTCAAAGAACAAAATTAATATAGCCAGGATTAGAACAAACTCTCATGAGCTCCATAGTGAAACGGGTCATTGGGCAGTTCCTAAAACACTATGGATGGAAAGGTTCTTCCATCTCTGTGAGAATACGAACATCGAGGATGAAAATCACTTCCTCTTAGAGTGCCCCATAGATAACCACATTAGGTCTCAGTTTCAAAATCTATTTTGCAATACTGACCTTCCTAGCCTTTTACATTGTCAAAACTATAGTGAGCTTGGGAGGCTTCTCTCCAAGCTTTTTTAGCATAGGAATAAAATCTTAAATCAAACTAAATAATTCATTTTTTTAGGTTCGATAGACAAAATTTTGCTCTGAGTGGACGTTAACCATCATCAACATCATCATTTAAAAAAAAAAAAAATAAATGTTTAGTTTTTTTTAAATCATATATATATAATTTTATTTTTTTTAATAAAAAATAAAATATATAGTTTTTATAAAAATTTAAATGTTTTTCCTAAATGAAAAATTTATATATATATTTTTTAAATTTTAAAAGTTTTTTGATTTTTTATTTTTATTTTGAATTTGAATATATATATGTATATATAATTTTAACGTTTTTTGGTTTTTTTTTCGGAGTATATTTTTCTTTTTTATTTATTTTTATATGTTTTTAATCTTAATTTTAGTAGCTTTTAATTTTTTTTCCTTTTTTGTGTTATCTTTTTTTTAATCTAGTTTTATTTATTTTTTTTATTTATTTTCTTTTGCTTTTTGTTAATGCTTTTAAGCATTTTCTATTTTTACTTAATTTTATAAAAAAAATTAAGTTTTCTTTTTTTTTCCAAATTTAGAGATTTATTTTATTTTATTTTTATATTTTCTTTGTTTATGAGAGATATTTCGGCCTAAATCACATGATATTTCATTTGTCGATGCGTTTTGAACCAAACAATGTGGTTCATAAGAGAACCAAGACTTCCGCTTTAGCAGAGCATGCAGAGAAAACCAAATATCGTGTTTGTATCGAGGAAGCCATTGTTATTGCTAGAGTGTCGGAGTTCCATCAGTGTAAATTTAGGGAAGCCGTTAAAATTGAAAAAAGGTCGAGCAATCCCAATAGAGATGACGACTCGAAGATCGATAGTTGTTGGGTCCTAGAGCTCACTTCCTAGTCGTTTTCTTCACATCCTCCCCTCCCTCTTTTTATAGCTTGTTCTAGTTTTCTTATAGGTTAGTTTCCCCTTGATATATCGTTACCTTCTCTCTTTTGCCTTTTTTCATTGATGGGTTCTTTATATAGTATGAGATATTTTAATAGCATTTAGTTTATGCTATTAGTTATATACTAATAATTATAACTTAATTAATAAAAAATAATTACTTTAATATTGAATCGATCTATTGATAATACGTTTTTATTAATTTATAGTTAAAATAATTAAACAATTTAAACAATTAAATATATTTAAAATTAAAAATACTAGAGATTTATTCTTACGTATATAATACTTAATATATATATATATATATATATATATATATATATATATATATATATATATATATATTATATAAAAAAATAAAAATGAAAATAATATAGAATAGTTAATAGCTATTATGTAAATTCATATATCACCTTAAGTTTTAATTTAATAAGTATAACTAACAATTAATTTAATAATTATTTAAATCCTTAACTTTAACTCATTTTAATTGTTTTTAATTAAATATAGATATGCCCTCTTTTTCTCTAGATTTGGTGTAACTAACCATTTCCTAGTCAAATATAGGTGTTAGTTAGTCAATATAGCAGTTTACTGGTTAAATATTATAGTCATTGGATGTTTTACTCTGACTATTTAACTTGCAATCTAGATCTGTTTCTTCAACTTGTCCTGATGATGAACCACACATTGGTTGGTGCGTCAACAAATGAAATATCATGTGATTTATGCCAAAAAAATCTCTCATAAAATTGATACTGATCACAGAGACCTCAATTCAATAATTTTCTATGTTTTTTTTTGTCTTTCTTTTTTATGTATTTTTATGATCAATATTTAAAAAAATTAAAATAAAACAACTAGAAAATTTCTTAATTAATTATGATTTCAAAAAAAAATTGGACATAAAAAATTTTGAAGTGTAAAAAAATATAACATCTAAAAAAGCTACACTTAATACATTAAAAAATTTAAAGTGTCAAAAATAAGCTTTCTAAAAAAAATATCTACACTTAATACATTAAAAAATTTAAATTGATGAAAATGAGCCTTCTAAAAAAAGGTTGATGTTGCATCAACAAGTTTCAAAATCAACTGATGTTGCATCGCCACTTTTCAAAATCGAGTCACTTTTTTGCGACCTCTACAAAACAAGTATTTGTATTAGTTCCCATTTCAAAATTTACATTGTTTAAGTTATAAGATTCAAAATTTAACTAATTTTTTTTCAAATTTTTTCTTATTATACAATAATAAAACACTTATAGTGAAAATACTTATTCCTTCTCAATGACATGATTAATTTGGATTTGAAAAAATATCAAACAATTTATTAATTAAATAAAACTTAAGTTTTTTTTAAGCTATTGAATTTATCAATATAAAGAGAAAACTTAAACAATTATAAATAAGAATATTAACCGGGTTTATATCTGGTCACGTTATCGGTTTTATATTAATTGTTAAACAATAAGAAATATTGATGTTTTGATAAACTCTTTAACAATATTAATATTCTTATATATCAAGGTTATATTAATTTTAAAATTTAAACATTATACGAGGTATAAGTAGTCCACCATTGCGAGGTTATATTAATATTAATATTAACAACATTATACCAGGCATAACCAGTCCACCATGGCCTACGGTAGACTGATTCAGTGTCAAAAGATGACGAGATTTTGAAGTAGAAGTTTTTATCTCTTTAAACGAAGAGTAAGTCACTTTTTTCAATTAGAAGGTTTGGAGTAACAATATAAATAAATTTATTAAAAATAATAACAATGAGAACCACATACAACTTCGTTCAATTATCGGTAATAAATATTAATGATAAATATTAATCCCTTCGGTGCGTTCTTCGAAAAGCGAGTGCGAAACATTGTAGATTTTGAGATTTATTAATGTGGTTGGGATCGAGAGTATATGTATTTGAAAATTCCAATGTAATCAAACAATATGCAAATCGGTTTTATCAGCTTGTGCTGATTTGTATATTGTGTAATGTGATTGTAATATGTGGCTTTTCAGAAAAATTTACATCTAGCATGTAGTCTTTCTTTAACTTCTTTTTACAAGTAATTTATATCATTTGTTAATATTGTCATGCACTTCCATGAACAGTAAAAGTTGCTTCAAGTTTCGTTTAGACTCACAAAAAAATCAGTTTTGGATGGCAAATTACCTCAACCAAGTTTCTCTCCTCATGGCATTGAATTCAATAATCTTCTTTAGAATGTGCCCTTGGCTCTTAACAATATTTTGTCTACGCTTTCGATAATCGTAGGCCCGAATCAAATTATATAGTGCGCTCTTTATTCAGTCGAGCATTCTTACTTTTAAAGCATATGTATATAGAAATATAGATCAAAGAAAATGTACATAGAAATATAGATTTACAGATGTTCACCTTATTTTATTTAACGATAAAATGCGCATAAATGTTTCCCTTCTATGTTCTATGTTTCTACAGAGAAATCTTTCAAATTCAAATTTTCAAAAGAATAGAATGTAAAGCTCAAATATAAACCTGGTGACAAAAAAAAGCTATAGAATAGAATAGGAAAAAACAAAAATCAAAAACACAAAGAACATTCCAAAACTAATTTCTTCAAGCAAAATCTACCAAATAATGTACTAAATCCAAATCACAAATTAAAAATTAAAATTAGACAAAACCTAGAAAACAATCATTCCTTTTTATTTTGCTTTGAAGACTCAAATGACTAGAAATTCAAATGAAAAGTTCTGTAGATGACATTTTTATGATAAAAACAAACATAAAGCAAAAGGCTATAAAATTAATTATTGACTCTTGTTATTTATATCCACATATAAAACAGTTAAAGAAATTACATAAAGCAAACAAAAAAAGGTACACAAATTCTTCAAAGAGAAAATTGCATTCATATTCTGAAATTTAGAAGGGAAAACCACTAAAGAAAAACACTTCAATGATCTAGAGAAAACTTGTGGATCTGCGTAAGAAACACATAAAATGAGGCTGCAATCTGTTAGATCTAAGCAAATCCAACCTTTTGGAAAGGCAGATTTACAACCTGAAGTTATTGTTAATAAAACCCTAAAAATTGTAAAACACTGATGAAAACCTAATCAGATTTTCATCAGAAAACCCTAGAAATATGGAAACGTGAAAGAAGAGCAATGCTGTATCAAGTTTTCAACGGAGCTCCCCTTCTTGTCGCTTATGATTAATTTCCTCTTATTATAATCTTAATCCAAGAGGTTGCCCTACACGGACGAATTGGCCAAGCATAAGCGTATCGGTGGGATTATTCTTGTTTTGCCAAAGAGTAGCATTTTTCTTGCCAAGGTTTTGGAGCACACAGCCACAAAGAATTTTCTAACCGTTGATGCAATGCCTAGGGCACATACTTTGCCAGCGAGCTCAGAACAAGTTGTGGCATTTCAATTCGTTAAATGAAACACTTTGTTTAAGTTCACAACATCCTATTATCCAATGTTGCAGTCTATGTTACCAGAAATAAGAAACTGGAAACAAAACCAGAATAAAACAAAACATTAATCATAAAAATCCAATGTTTCCGCATGTGAAGGTGTTAAGAAACGTGTATAGAGAGTGATTTAGATTTTTTTCCCAGATCCAAAAATTTAACCCATCATTAATTCCAAAAAAATAATAAATATGTATGAGAATAATAGATTTGAAAGATAAATAATTAAATGCATATTTTTTTTAATATAGATGTAGAGAAACCCTTTTTAGAATTCATACTCAAAAAAAAATAAACTTAATAATCTAGATTGTCAAGCTCATTTTGATTGCTCTAGAATTATAGAGAAGTTGGGTCAGAAGAATATAATGTCAGGGTTGCTGAAAGAAACATATGGATATATTGCACCAGGTAAGAATTTACAGCGGAATTGTTAATTCTTGTGTATGTTGAATGTACTCCTCTCCCAGCATAAATCATATTTTAACCTTGTTTTATACTCATCTGCTAAATGATGAATTTGAGCTCCTCTCTAGCTTAAATCATCTTCAAACATTACTTTACTCGCAGTGACAACTGTGCTGGAAATTTTAATGGGTGATTTCAAACACAAAAGATCAGAGAACAATGCTCTGTTTGACACAGCGAAAACAGAAAAAAACGCTCTGCTGAAATAGGTCGCTTTGCTGAAACAGGTGTTTCAGCAACGTATTGCTTTGCTGAAACTGGTGTTTCAGCAGTGTAATTCTGGTGTTGCAGCTACAGGAAATTTCTGATATTTTAAAATAAAAACTGAAAAATAGAGTAATGCTTGACGACACAGAAACTGATGAAACAGTAACTGAAACTTAACTTGTATTCAGTAAAACAATTGATAAACAAACTGATACACTAAAACAACTGATACAAAAATATCTTCCTCACACAGAGGGATTTCACAAAGGAACACTTATGTTCCACACAAATGACATCTACCTCTTAACAGAGGGATTTCAACATGCCTGCTTCAGAGGCACTTCAATCTGTGTATACCTGCAAATTGACATTGCTGTGTCTGCACTGTTGTGCATTATAAACAAGCAAAATACTCTCTCTCTGTTTTGAACTTTTACACTGCTGTGTGTAAAAATCTCAATACATTTATGCTGCTGCATATTCTATCACAAAAACTCTGTCTCAGCATTGCTGTCTCAGCACTGTTGTTTTTGCATTCTGTTTCAGCACTGCTGTGCATAAAACAACTTCTCAAATTACCCTTGTGCTGCTGCACATTCCTTTCACATTAAACAACAAAAATACGCACTGCGTGCTCCCCTTCATTGATTACACTCGCACTGCTGTTGTGCCTCACTTGCATTTCAGATCCAAACAACAAACACTGTGTTGTTGTGTTTCTACCCTTTCTCACAGCAAACAATCATAAAACAAATTACATTCAAATCTGCACTGTTGTGCGTTTCACCATTCTGGAGACATTTTTTTTCATGCTGTTGTGTGTTCTCCTTTGCTCTCTATCACTGCATCTTGCATTCACACTTTTACGCTGTTGCACTTCTCTTTTACTTTTCAGTCCCTGCACTGCTGTGCAGAAAGGCTTCATTCATGTGAGCTCATGCTGCTGCACATTCTTTCTAAAAAAAAATAGAAATTACATTCCAGCGCTGATGTTCTGTATTGCCAGGTGATTAACGTTGTTGCCACTCATCTTCTATGCTGCTACTCATTACATTAAAACAACACACCACAAAAACTGCTTAAAATTTTTATGAAAAGACTGGAAATTAAAACAAGGTATGGAGCAGCAGACAAATAAATCTAATTCCTGAGATTTCTGGATGTTGCGGTACATTCCCCATGTCCGCAATAAAACCTGTTGTTTACTATTTTTACCAACTCTACCAACCAGAATAAATACATCAATTACTTCACTGAAACTGTTGGTCAAACAAAATGCTTTTACTTCTCATCAAATTAATTTGCTGCAGACCTATACATTCAATCAGAGAGCTGCCCATCCATACCGCACGGCTCTATCTGCTGAAGTTTACATTCTGGGGAGAACTGTTTTGGCAAAACTGCAGTCCACGTCTGTTGTTTTAATTTGTGCTGGGAAGCGTACTGGTTTTTCTGGAAATGATACGCAGCAGGGGAAATTAATATTTCAACACTCCCCTTTAATTTCAACTGCTGGGTTAAAATTACAGTTCCTTTTGCTTGCTCTTGGCATAAACTTCTTAACATCTTTCTCATTCAAAATGCTTGACATGCTGCTGCTGTAGCTCCCAGATATTATCATTCACCCATGTGCATTAAAAATCCGCTGTCCCTGTTTCTCTTTATGCATTTCTTTGCATGCTGCATTGCATATGAAGAAAAACATTACATTTTTTTTACTGCTGTGTATTGTACTCA
>APFE030863007.1:41643-62161 GCA_000404065.3 Pinus taeda | reverse complement strand
CTTCTTTACAGAATCAGGCAGCCCATCCAAGATTGTCTTTGCTGCTTTTACATTGTACTCCTTGGATTCTCCATCCATTTTGCTATCATCAATCACTGACTCCCAAATTTCAATGCCTTCAGACTGTAAGAAAGTCTTCATTGTTATTTCCCACATATCAAAGTTCCCATTTAACCTTGGAGCCTCAAATAGAATGCTTTCAAATAGATTGTCTTCTATTTTAATAGAAGAGGGAGACACAACCTTAGGGGATTTGGACGCTTTCTTCTTTGACCTTGCCATTCTTAACTATTTTTAAAATCCCTGACTGTGTTTTTAAAATGACTCACTGTTTTTTTTTTTCAACAGCAACTCAAAAACTTGAGAAATACCTGAATCCCTTTGGCTGAAACTTTAGACAGCTGGAGAAGCTTTACTGCTGCTGCAACAAGGGTCTTTCCTTCAGCTTCTTTGACACTTCAAAGAGCATGAACCTGCTCTGTCACCATCAAAGAGCCTAGACTAGCTCTGATACCATGTTGGAAATTTTAATGGGTGATTTCAAACACAAAAGATCAGAGAACAATGCTCTGTTTGACACAGCGAAAACAGAAAAAAACGCTCTGCTGAAACAGGTCGCTTTGCTGAAATAGGTGTTTCAGCAACGTATTGCTTTGCTGAAACTGGTGTTTCAGCAACGTAATTCTGGTGTTGCAGCTACAGGAAATTTATGATATTTTAAAATAAAAACTGAAAAACAGAGTAATGCTTGACGATACAGAAACTGATGAAGCAGTAACTGAAACTTAACTTGTATTCAGTAAAACAACTGATAAACAAACTGATACACTAAAACAACTGATACAAAAATATCTTCCTCACACAGAGGGATTTCACAAAGGAACACTTCTGTTCCACACAAATGACATCTACCTCTTAACAGAGGGATTTCAACATACCTACTTCAGAGGCACTTCAATCTGTATATACCTGCAAATTGACACTGCTTTGTCTGCACTGTTGTGCATTACAAACAAGCAAAATACTCTCTCTCTGTTTTGAACTTTTACACTATTGTGTGTGAAAATATCAATACATTTATGCTGCTGCATATTCCATCACAAAAACTCTGTCTCAGCATTGCTGTCTCAGAACTGCTGTTTTTGCATTCTGTTTCAGCACTGCTGTGCATAAAACAACTTCTCAAATTACCCTTGTGTTGTTGCACATTCCTTTCACATTAAACAACAAAAATACGCACTGCGTGCTCCCATTCATTGATTACACTCGCACTGCTGCTGTGCCTCACTTGCATTTCAGATCCAAACAACAAAAACTGTGTTGTTGTGTTTCTACCCTTTCTCATAGCAAACAATCATAAAACAAATTACATTCAAATATGCACTGCTGTGCGTTTCACCATTCTGGAGACATTTTTTTTCATGCTGCTGTGTGTTCTCCTTTGCTCTCTATCACTGCATCTTGCATTCACACTTTTACGCTGCTGCACTTCTCTTTTACTTTTCAGTCCCTGCACTGCTGTGCAAAAAGGCTTCATTCATGTGAGCTCATGCTGCTGCACATTCTTTCTAAAAAAAAAAAAGAAATTACATTCCAGCGCTGCTGTTCTGTATTGCCAGGTGATTAACGCTGTTGCCACTCATCTTCTATGCTGCTTCTCATTACATTAAAACAACACACCAGAAAAACTGCTTAAAATTATTATGACAAGACTGGAAATTAAAACAAGGTATGGAGCAGCAGACAAATAAATCTAATTCCTGAGATTTCTGGATGTTGCGGTACATTCCCCATGTCCGCAATAAAACCTGTTGTTTACTATTTTTACCAACTCTGTCAACCAGAATAAATACATCAATTACTTCACTGAAACTATTGGTCAAACAAAAGGCTTTTACTTCTCATCAAATTAATTTGCTGCAGACCTGTACATTCAATCAGACAACTGCCCATCCATATTGCACGGCTCTATCTGCTGAAGTTTACATTCTGGGGAGAACTGTTTTGGCAAAACTGCAGTCCACATCTGTTGTTTTAATTTGTGCTGGGAAGCGTACTGGTTTTTCTGGAAATGATACGTAGCAGGGGAAATTAATATTTCAACAAACTGCTAACTTACATGCACAACTAGAAAACACAACGGAAATTGTTGTTTTTGAAATGGGAGCAACTACACACAAATGTTTTTGAAATGAGAGTTAATATGAGTTGAGAAAGGAAACAAAGAAAAGGAGGAAAACAATAGGTGGAAGGAAAACGTTCCATTAAAAACAGATAATGACTTTTGCGTTATAGATAATCATTTTCGCATGATACGTTGCGGGAAGCAATCTGTTTCGCTAGAAACGAGTTCCGATAAGATGAAAACGAGAACGCTCGTACAAAAAGTGGTTTCCTGTCCCATCTCGTTTTTGGAGAGATTTTTCCATGAACTTTGAGCATCATTCTGTTTTTGGTAACACAGGCCGCAGTTAATGAAGCGTCACGGGATTCAGAAACACGCAGATTTAGCTGCCCATGTAACACACCTACAATTTTTTATTAAACCATTTAGTAAAATGATAGGTAATGTGCAAGATACAACCCTTCGAAAGCCTTCGCTGAACCTTCGCTGAAATCACAATGGTCGATCAAGTTATACGATTCCGTTCATTTTTATTCTGGTCCCTTCATTAAAAAAAAAAATCTAAAATTCTTGAAATCCACATCCAAATCCTGAAATTGAAACGCCTAGTAACATAATTATTTAATCACTTGATTTAAAAATTAATAATAACAGTTAACTTAAAAATGAATAAAAAGAATTTGTATAATCCGACGTGGAAATCCTCTCAAGGGATGCAATGAGATAATCTTGTGAATACCCAAAACGAGATCAAATATGACTATGTAGATGGGAGTCACCCAACTAGAGATCAACGCAAAGTTGGAGAAGGTCGTTCTCCTCCCATGAGAGACACAAGCCACCAATGGGATTGCTCTAGAATTGAGTACACTAATTTGATGCTGAATGTTTTTTCCATGATTTCACTAGCATTTACAATATCTGACAAAAGATGTGACAATAGTATAATTGTTGGAAAGGCATACCAGACAAAACACAATTCACATATAAAACATGAACTACTGCTCTTCTATTGATCACACAAAATATGATGATTACAATGAACCTTGTGAAAGGTATTTAAACTACTTCGAGTAGCTAATTGCCTAAAATATCTTGACATGTAACCACGTGCACTCACACACTCAAGGTCGTTTATTACATAACTCGACTTGACTCAACACTCAAACACTCAGTCATGCAATCACTCAGTTAACTCACTCTCTATTTTTAGCTAACTCCTCATGCACGAGTAATTATCTTATTTTAACACTCCCTCTTGATTACGACTGCTAAACTAAAACATGGCTCATGACAACTCAAACATGTCTTCTGGTCTATGTCTCAGGTAGGCTTACAACACCCAAGTTTCTTTTATGAAACTCAAACACATCTTGTGCTAATGCTTTAGTAAATATATCGGCCAATCGATGAGTGGATTTAGAAGGCTTCAAGTGAACTTCTCCATTGCTCACAAGTTCTCTAATAAAGTGATATCTAGTATCAATATGCTTGCTCTTCTCATAAGACACACTATTCTTGGATAGTGCAATCGTTCACGTGTTGTCACAATATATTGTTCTTGATCCTTGTTTTTTCTACTTGAGTTCATCAAGTACTCTTCTTAACCACGTTGCTCGACATGCTGCTGATTTTACTGCTACATATTCTTCTTGTGCTGACGAAAGCGTCACAATGGGTTGCTGCTTAGATGCCTATGAAATCACATCTGAACCAAGGTGGAACAAAAATCCAGAAGTGCTCTTCCTATCATCCAAACTACCTGCAAAATCACTATCTTTGTATCCAATCAAATCCTTCTTTTCTGTGCTTGCATACATTATACCACAATCTCTAGTTCTTACTATGTATCTTAGAATTCGTTTTCCTGCACTCCAATCCATGTCTTTTGGAGTCTCCATAAATCTGGAAATCAAACTCAATCCTTGCATGATATCCGGTCTTGTAGGTGTGAAATACATGAGGCTACCAACCAATCTTTTGAATAAAGTTGAATTGACATCTCATCCTTCATCATCCTTGCTTAACTTTCTATCTATTGCAACTGGTGTAGGGACAGGTTTGCAATTTTCCATCCTGAGTTTTTTCAACAAATCCTTAGAATATTTATTTTGACAAATAAAAATTCATTTTTCAGATTGCTCCACTTATATGCCAAGAAAATATTTCATGAGATCAAGATATGTTATCTTAAATTCCTTCATCATGGCTACTTTAAATTCATCTATGTCAAAGTCATGTCATCAATATATAACCAAACAATCAAAATTTTTCCATTCTCATTTACCTTTGTGTATAAGGTAGGCTAAATGTTGCTTCTACAAAATCCATTCTTGATCATGTAGCTGTCGATTCTACTATATCAAGCTCTAGTAGCTTGCTTGAGTCCATGGAGTGCTTTCCTCAACCTATAAACTTTGTCTCCGTTACCTTCAACTTCATATCCTGGAGGTTGTTACACATAAATTTCTTCTTCTAGAATTCCATTCAAGAAGGTTGATTTCACATCCATCTCATACACTTTCCACTTGTTCTAAGTTGTGGCTAGAACTGCTCTTACAATGTCCAATTTGGCTACCGAAGCAAACGTTTCTCCAAAGTCTATTCTGAGTTGCTGTGTGAATCCTTTTGCTACAAATCTTGCTTTAAATCTATCAATTTCACCTTTCTCATTCAATTTTGTCTTGTACACCCACTTCACGCCAATGATATTTTTGTGCTTTGGTACATCAACCAAATCCCATGTATCATTTTTTTCAATAGCTTGAGTTTCTCCATCCATGGCTTGCACCCAATTTTCATTTTTGATTGCTTCTTCAGATGAAGAAGGTTGGAATGAAAACAATGCAAAATTTGAACTAACATCCAACTCATCATAAATATTTTTCAAAATTTTCATCTTTCTCTTGCCATTGCTTGATTCATCACTTGACTGATTGGTGGGAGAATATTCATTTGTCGATCTGCTTGAAAATCCATGCTGCTCTAAAAACCTTGGAGTCTTTGTTGGTGTGTTTATGTTTGGTGTCTTCACCTGTGATTCTTACTTCTCATTTTCTGCTACATCATCTTCTTCCATCAGTGGCACTTGTGCATCAACTGTTTTGTCTACAATTCCATTCCATGACTCTTCTTCCTTGAACATAGCATCTCTGCTACTTATGTTCTTCTCTGTGACAGGGTTATGCAATTTGTAAGCTTCTAATTGCTCACTATAACCAACAAATATGCATTTTTCACTTTTATCATCCGATTTGCCTCTTCGTTCATTAGGCACATGAGCATAAGCTACACATCCAAATACTCTAAGATGAGATATGTTGCAATACATACCTAACCATGCTTGTTCTAGTACTCTGTTCATCACACTTTTTGCAGGAGAATCGTTGATCACATAAATAGAACATGCCACTGCTTCTGCCCAATACTCATTAAACAAGTTTCTACCTTTCAACATGCTTCTTACCATGTTCATAATTGTCTTGTTCTTTCTCTCTGCTACACCATTCTGCTGCGATTTCTAGCTAGTTCTAAATTGTTTTCTGATCTCATGTTGTTTGCATTAATCATGGAATGCTTTTGAGTCATATTCTCCACCATGATCTGACCTCAATACCCTTATTTGTCAATCACTTTGTTTCTCTGCTAACGCTTTGAATTCATTGAACATTGCAAAAGTTTCAAACTTTTTCTTCAAAAAGTAAACCCAAGTCTTTCTGTTGTAGTCATCAATGAAGGTGAGGAAGCAATGATTTCCACCAATCGACTATGTCATCATAGGTCCACACAAGTTTGTATGCACTAGCTCATGAGGTTGCTTTGCTCTGTATGCAACTCCCTTTGGAAAACTTTCACGGTGTTTTTTTCCCAAGATTCAACACTCACAAGTACTAATAGGTTCTTTGATGTCAGGTAATCCTCTGACCATCTGTTTCTGATGGAACAATCTTAAACAAAAAAAGTGCAAGTGTCTAAATCGAAAGTACCATAACCAATAATCATTAGAACATGCAACTGTGAAAGAACTCATCTGACCACTATAATTCTAAATGAAAGGAAAGAGTCTCTTCCTCATCATCTGCACCTTTGCTATTAGCTACTTGCTTGGGGGCTTGTCATATATAACAACTTCTTGACCCTAAAAGAAAACTCTGTATCCTTTCTGTGTCAATTGACCAACACTTAACAAATTATGTTTGAGACTAGAAACATGATATACCTGTGAGATTGTCTTCTAGTCCCTCTGCTTGGTCAAAATGTTGACCACTCCTTTGCCATCTACTTCCACAGTCTTGTCAGTCCCTAACTTTACCTCTATTTTCACAGATTGATCGAAATTTACAACCAAATGCTTGTTGCCTATCATGTGGTATTGCAACCATTATATAATAGCCACACACTAGTAGAAGGTTCATGCATGGTATGGCAAGCTAGGAACATGGAGTTAGTACTCTCTGTAGTGACATTAGCTCTCTAGTTCCCTTGATCAACTATTTTCTTCCTGCAATCACGAGCATAATGACCTAATTTATTTTAGTAATAACATCTCACCTTTGATTTGTCAACTTTTTATTGTTGAAGCTTCTGTAGTTTCTTCCACTTCCATTTTCATTCTTTTCTTGGCCATTTTTTTTACCATCATATCTTCCACTTCGTACTCTGCCTCTCGTTCTACTTCTGTATCGACCTCTATCTCCTGAAATAGAAACCTGACTTTTGAAAGCAGTCTCTAAAGTGGAATCCTTATTTCTATCGATCCTTGCCTCATGCAATAAAAGTGATTCCATCAACTCATCAACTATCAATGATGCCAAATCCTTGGCTTCTTCTATGGCTGCTACCACAACATTAAATTTGGTAGACAAGGATCGGAAGATCTTCTCAACCACTCTTTGATTGTTTATATCTTTACCATAAAAATTTAACTGATTTATGACAGATATGACCCAATTCATGAAAGAATCGATGTCCTCTTTCTCCTTCATCTGCAGATTCTCAAAATCTCTCCTAGTATTTTTCAACTTAACGATATTGACTTTGGTCATACTTTTATAGTTTGTCGCCAAAGTATCCCATGCTATTTTTGTTGAAGACGTGGTCATAATCTTTTGGAACACTACTAGGTCCACTACTTGACGAATAAGCTGCAACACATGTCCATTGTTCTTTTTGTTTTTCTTTCATTGTTCCCTGTCTGTATCACTGAGAGATTTTTCTTCTTCTTCGTTCTTAGGTTCTGAAAACCCAAACTTGACATAATCCCGAACATCATGTGTCTGCAACGTGGTCATCATCTTAACAGCCAACACATCATAATCCTTCCCTATAAAAGGTGAGAACTTGGGCTGAAAATTTGAAAATAACCATCTTTTTCCAAAAATATCTTTTTCAAGAAAAAAACCTAAATTTCTCCTTCTTAAAATTCTTTTTCAAAAAATACCCTTTTTAATAAAAACCCTAAAAAATTTCAAAAAAAACACCATTTCTCAAGATTCAATTAATTTTATATATAAAAGAATTTAAAAAAAATTCTTCATATATAAAAACAATAAACCTTTATATAACCTTTTAAAAACAACCTCACGTATTAAAAAGGACCACTTGGATTTGTCCTTTGAATAAACATGTAACCTTTTATAAATTTTCGTTTCCTTTAAAAAGGAAACACCCATGTGAATATGACAGTACACCACGTGAATTTGTTAATGTCAAATACGCCTTTGAAAGCTTCCGGAACTCCTTTGAAAAGTCAACAAATGGTTCACAATGTATGTGTGCTAACGCTCCTCGTGGTAGCTCTGAATGATAACGCTCCTCACGGTAGATCTGAATTCTTGATAAGCGTAACACTGTTATAATGCTCTGCGTATAATTGTAATACATTAAGGCTTAGAAATAATATATTTTTTCTCTTATGATTGTTGCTAATCTCTTCAACTTTGCTCCGATACCAATTTGTTGGAAAGGCAGAGGAGATAAAACACAATTCACACATAAAACATGAGATGCTGCTCTTCTATTTATCACACAAAACATGATGATTACAATGAACGTGGTGAAGGGTATTTCAACTTTTTCCACTAGCTAATTGCCTAAAATACCTTGGCATGCAACCACATGCACACTGAAAGACATTTATCACTTAACTAGAGTTGAGTCAACACTCAAACACTCAATCATGTAATCAGTGAGTTAACTGACTCTCTATTTTTAGCTAACTCCTCATGCAAGAGTAATTATCTTATTTTAACAATAATTGGAATATGTATTAACACAATTATATTAGTAAATTGGAATATGTATTAACACAATCACATTACTAAATGTGGTTGATATATGTAGATCAATTATTCATTCTTCTCTTCTTAAGTGTTATATGTTGTTGTACATGCATATCAAAATAGCATAAAGCACACTTAGCTTTAGTTAACTTTAGTTAGTTTTATTGGTTGCATCCACTTGAGCTTAATGAGTTGCTTTATGTGTTGATTCTTTTATCACTAGTGAGTATATAAAATTCATTCTCTATTCCATTTTTTCTCAATTCTTGTGAGTTTATAAAATTATTCTCTATCTAGGTCTTTACCAATGGAGGTTCTAATAATTTAACATGATATGAGAGCGCTGAGGGGCTTGGATAAGGTGTATGAAAAACTTTTTTCAGGTTTGAAGATCAAAGCATTGGAAATTTTCCACCATTCTCAATCTATATAATTACTATGAATGGAAGATGATGACATACTTCACCTTAGGAGCGAAGGATTCTATTGAATAGTCATGGTAGTTGAGATGAAACCAATGTCATAGGATGATAAGTTTGATTAGCTTAATAGATTTGACATGGCTTAGGAAAATTGTGTCTATATCTCTCTAATGATATTCTTTATGTTATCAAAGTATTGAATCACCACCTCGAATATGGACTACATCGACAGAATTATATGGTGATTAGGATGACATAGAAGAACACCATTTGGAGATAGAGAGCTTGATCCATCATAGCAGTCACGAAACTGATGAATACTTCTTCAATAATTTGGACAAATATTCTCAAGATAATGACTTTTTTATGATGAAGTTTTTGTAGATGACAATTTTATCCCCTCTAATATTGAAAATGTCACACTTGAGTAAATATCTTCCTCCATTGGTGATGAAGACTCTCATATATATGGAGGCACTTATTTGAAAGTATAGAAGAGGACATTGATTCCTCTACTATTGATTATGTTAATGATGCATACCTCACGAGGTCTCAATTTGATGATGCCCCACATGCACTTTTAGTCATAGAGCCATGCATACACATGCATGCATCTTTAGAGATTCGCATGCCAATACATGCATATATGGCACATGCATTTGATCATCAAGTGCATAATGAAGTTGCAAGGAATCCATGTTGGCGTGTAATCATGCATGAGGACAATCAATCCTCAATCCAAACATGGGAGTTCATACCACTTTTCCTGAAAAGGAAGTGTGTACCTCTAGATTCATTTGCAGAGAAGGATTCCATTTATGGCTATGTACTTGGTCTGGGATCCGGCCACATTTGTTGGTCAAGAAAGAAGCAAGTTGCCGTGGCTTTATCATCAACAAGGGCTGAGTACAGAGAAGAAATCAATGCTTCCATTTAGGCCATTTGGTTGTAGGGTTTCCTTTATGAGTTTGGTATCATTGTCCATCATTTGACTATCATATAGTGCAACAATAAGAGTACACTGAAGTTTTTGTAACAATCCAAGTGAACAACAACAAACAAAACATATCAATATCCACATGCACTACATCAAAGGATTTATTCATGATGGGATCATTGACTTGCAATATTGTCTGAGTTCTAAGAAGAGTGTCGACATCTTCAACAACAGTTTCACTAAGAAGAATTTTCACTTTCTATGGCATGCTCTTGAGGCAAAGGACACATCTCCTTAACAATTTTATTTTCTTTTTGTTTTGCTTTTTATTTTGAGGGGGGCTTTTGTTCCCACTGAGGTTTCCCTATTTCCTGTTTCATGCATTATACATGAGTATCTAAAATGAGGTTGTTGCTGAGACTCATCCATCTTGCATCATACACACATAAGTTATTTAAGGGGGGGAGGGGTAAGCAAAGGCAAGGAGGTGGTGGCATTGGTGTACATAAAATAGCGTAAAGTATAGTTAGCTTTAGTGCCTGCATCGAGTTAAGCTTAACTTAGCTACTTTATACATTGATTTTTTTATCACTAGTAAATATATATAATGTTTTCCACTTCCAATTTTTCTCAATTCTTGTGATTTTATGCAATTTTTCTGAGTTAGGGCCTTACTTGTGTGGAATCTGATAATTTAACACATGTTCATCTAGTATTGCAAACGGATTAAGTGTCAATGTAACTTTCAATATCCTCTTCCTAATTCCCATTTCTTACTTTCAAAAAATTAGCAGCCAACGACTCTCTAAGTACATTGGTTGAACTGCAAAACCTCTGGTATTGAAGTTTTCCCCTTAGTTGATCGCAAATTTGGAGGCTCGTTTGGTTTGAACAATGTCAAAAGTATCATGCGGCTACCCACCATCTCGGAGATTCATGTGCAGCCAAAATTCGGCAACCCACCATCTTGGAGATTCATACGTAGCCAAAATATGATATAGGCCGGAATCTAATATAGCAGCGAAAGGAAAAAAAGGTACTGGAAATTATAGGTTAGTGCTACAAGGCATTTAGTTGATTGACTTTAGTCCAAAGAATGAAAATACAATTATAATACATTCAATGATAATGCTACTATTCAAAGCATGAGAAATTAGTCACTTACGACTACCTCTCATGGAAATGGTCATATATGAATGACTTACTTAACGCAGTTGAATCCCAAAAATGATATTTAAATTTCAAGATGATTACAACATACTAGTGCAAGTATTCACCTTCAAGAGCTTTTGGATCTCTCGAACTTAAAAATTCATGACAATGGTAAATTGAATTTCAATTTAAAAAATTATCAACAAAGAAAAAGATGTTGTAGAGATCCTTGAGAGCTTATCCTCGATCACAACATTCTTGGTGAATTCTAGATTATGTGCAAGGATCTTGGCGAGCATTGTTATTGAGATATGTTAAAAGAGGCCAGAGATGAAAAAGAAGAGTCATTAAGATAATCATCATGATGTGGCTATAGAACATTTAGAAAAGTGAAAAAAGCACAATCCATATTTAATAAAAACCTTTCTAGTTTGGAAAAAAACTACGATAATTATTTAATGAAAAAAAAAGTCTATATTTTTTCAATATCCAAGCCTAGTTATTTATTTAATAAAAATATAAATTACTGAAGCTCTATTCCTAAATACATATACCTATGAATGTAAATATTCAATTTGACATACCAATCTTATAATATTAATTATTCTTAATAACTTTGGAATATATATCATTTGAAATATTGAATTGTATATATATCCTTACTCAGAAGTCAATATTAATTATTTTATCATAGAATCCATAATATTTAGCTTTCCAAGAAACCTAGATATGACCTTTAAAAAAAAAATTAGCCATGAAATTATATGAAGAATACCCTTTACATAGACAAATAGGTCAGAATAGCATACTATGATAGAGCAAGGTACCCTCTACATGGACAATATCACATTGTTAAATAACACTTTCGGGTTCCAACCGTAAAAAATTTTCCATACCTGCGCATTAATAAACGGTGGTAAAGTTGCAGTGGATTTTATGAGCAATCAATGATTTGATGCTCTAAATGACAGAGATACCCATCTTTCTGCAGACAGTATGAGCAATCAATGAGTTGCTACTTCTCCCTGCCACTCGTACCACATGTTGGGTCAAGAAAAAGGTATATTTTCTCCTCAGTAATTGCTTTATTTCATATTTATCCTTATACGATTATTTATGTTTAGGGATTGAAATAAATGAAATAATAGTTGAAGTTGGATGAAAGTACTTGGTAGTAAATTAGATAAATCTATCCTTGTGTTTAGAAGACACATATTGGCCAATAACTGTTCACTTGACAGAGTAGCACCAGGCAGTAAAAGCGAAAGACAGTGCATGAAGCAGACAAGGCAACAAGAGACCAGGTAGACCAATATTATTTCATGACAGAATGAAATTATGTATTGTGAAATCCTCAAGATCCTCTAATCCTCCTGAGGATTTGCTTTTATCTAATTTAATCTTTTACTATAATATATAAGGCCTAAAGGCAAATGGGAATCAGCTCATACTTATGTAATCTATAATTATTCTTTTTGAAACATACAATAATGTTATCTCAGTGACGTTGTAATCTGGTTACTTATGTTAATGAAGAAAGATTGTGTTTTATCTTCACTTATATTTCGAGTATTCCTTAGTTGAGTCTTCTGGCGAATTTCGGCCAGGTCAAGAGAAGTTCTACTGCTTTCTTGTGTTATAATATTTCCATTGAATCTTTATTGATTTTTAATGTTCAGTTAATATCATTTCGCTTATTGTGAGGATTGACGATTCTAATTCATATTGTTGTTCATTTAGATTCATACTTAGTTGTGTGATATATTTGAGTAATGCTTTGATTGGAATGGTTATATTAGTTTCAGTTGTAGATTGTTGTTCATTCTAGGCTATGATATCATAGATCTTAGAGATAGTATTAATTGATTTCCATAATCCACTTACAAAGAATAGTTTTTGTTTAGAAATCATTTATCATATTTTCTTTCTTGTTGTTCAATTCTCAGATTTCGTTGAATTAGGAATTTTCATTCAATTAGGATTTTGCATTCAATTCTAATTTTCTATAGATTATCATTGTTGTTCAGTTGTTAGAGTTCTCTTTCTTGATCGTGTGAGTTAGTTTTAATTCTATTCAAAGGTTTCCAAGCATGATTCTTTGCATTCGCATTCAAACTCATTTGATTTTGGAATAAGTTAGATAGAATTGCAGAGTGTGTTAAGAGTTCTCTCATAATTATTTCTTCCTTAGCTATTTCTTTAAAACTTGTGTGAATTGAGTTGAAGAGAAAGTTATTAATGATTGCAATGATTTACCATTAGCTAACCTCTGAATTCACTGCATAGATTGTGCTCACACTTTTGAGATAAAAAGACTTACCTTGGGTTGACAATTAATGTAGGAATTAAGATTACTTGTAAAAAGGCATCTTAGTGCACCAACACCACGTATACTACACATTTTCTATACTCTTTTGGCTCCCTCACAAGAATATCTCACCAAAATGTCTCTCTATGGATGACATAGACCTTCCGTCAATAGTATCCCATCGGAAGAAGCATTAAGCACTTGGAAAAGGACAAAATAAGATTTATAAATACCTCTAAGTAGATCCAGAGATTAATGTACAGTTTGGTAGCTTTGACCGAGGAGATGGAGAAGGCCTCCTTAATTGAAACTAATCACATAATTGATTGCAATGAAAGGGAGGAGAAGATAGTGCCATTGATTTGGAATGTAGTAAATAATTTTTATCTTCTGAAAAATTACATTGGACCTCCCACTGAGCGACTTAGGTTGGATGAAGTAGTCCTCATTTTAGACTCCATACCCGTCATGGACATCCAAGGTCTCCTATGCGATTCTACTTGACCCAATGTTATCCAAAAAGTTGGTAGGGCTTGTACCGAATGTAGCTTCTTCCAGGTATATTCTTTCATACTCTAGCTCCATTCATTATGAGCTACTTTTAACCACCATCGTTATAATTGTCAGTCAAATACCAATGAGTTGTACTACCCATGACACTATAGTCAAGTAATGGCTTGTTACCCTTAATATCGATTCAATGCAAAAACCTCCTCTGTGAAAGTACACGAGCACTATAACCTTTTTTTGTCCATTTGCGATCTCGAGACGAGGCAGCTAGAGAGGAACAAAGACGACGAAAGTATAGATGAAAGATCACCATGATGCAGGATAATGGAAATGCTTCGCCTCTCGCTCCACCTCGCTACAAATATTTTTATGTCGTCCTTCCATGCTCCAGACTCAGACGAAGAATATTCCTCCAAAAACTATTGGAACCATCTGTTTGTTAAAAAACTAAAAATTCAACACAACCTGGGGCTAATATAGAGATGCCTTTGACAAACAATCACATTAATAAATGTGATTGATATATGTGAATCAATTATTCCTTGTTCTCTTCTAACTTGTTATATGTTGGTGTACATGCACAATAATATAGCATAAAGCACACATATCTTTAGTTAACTTTCGTTCGTTTTATTGTTTGCATATAGGTAAGCTTAAATTAACTACTTTATGTATTGATTCTTTTATCACTAGTGAATATATAGAATTCATTCTCTCTTCCAAATTTTCTCATTTTTACGAGTCTATGAAAGTATTCTCTAGCAAGGTCCTTAACAATTGATACTCTAATAACTTAACATGATATAGGAGCAATGAGGGGCTTGGAGAAGGTGCATGAACAATTTTTTGTGGGTTTTAAGATTAAAGTATTGGAATTGCAGGGAGGTTGAAAGAGCCAGAAAATGCAAGAGAATCAAATCCGTGAAAGAATGGAATTCCTAGCTTCCACCATTCTCAATTTGTACAATTACTGTCAATGGAAGATGATGATTTGCTTCACCTTAGGAGCAAAATATTGTATTCAATAGTCATGGTAGTTGATATGGGACCAATGTCAAAGGATGAGAAGTTTGATTGGCTTAAGCGATTTGGTATGGCTTATGGAAAATTGTGTGTATCTCTCTCTCTCTTGATATTATTTATCATATCATAGATATTGAATCACCAAATGAAATATAAACTACATCAAAAGGATTATATGGTGATTAAGATGATATATAAGAACACCATTTGGACATAGAGAGCTCGATCCATCATCATAGTCATGAAATTGATGAATACTCCATCAACTATGTGGACAAATATTCTTGAGATAGTGTTGCACAAGAAGAATCTTCTTATTTTTTTTATGATGAAGCTATTGTAGATGAGAATTTTATCCCATCTAATAATGAATAGGTCACACATGAGGAAATCTCTTCCTCCAGTAGTGATGAAGACTGTGGTATATATGGAGGCACTTCTTTGAAAGCATAGAAGAGGACTTTGATTCCTTTATTATTGATTATGTTGATGATGCATATCCCATGAAGTCTCAATTTGATTATGCCACACTCATTCTCAGGTTTAGAGCCATGCATACACATGCATGCATGAAGCCATGCATGCACATTCATGCATCTCTAGAGATAGGCATGCCGATGCATGCCCGTATGGCAAATGCTTCTTATCATCAAGTGCATAGTGAAGTAGCAGGGAATCCATATTAGCATGTAACCATGGATAACATGTATCGGTCCTCAATCCAAACATGCGAATTGATACCTCTACTTCCAAAAAGGAAGTTTGTATCTCGACATCCATTTACACATAAGGAGTCCACTTATGGCTATGCACTTAGTCTGGGATTCAGCCACATTAGTTGGTAAAGAAAGAAGCAAGTTTCCATTTCTTTATCATCAACAAAGGCTAAGTACTTAGAAGAACTAAATGATTTAATGTAGGAAATTTGGTTGTAGGGTTTCCTTTCTTAGCTTGGTATCATTATCCATCATTTGACTATCATATAGTGCAGCAATGAAAGTACATCGAAGTTTTGTAGAGATCTAGTTCAACAACAACAAACCAAACATATTAAGATCCACATGCACTACATCAAAGAATTGATTCATGATGGGATCATTGATTTGCAGTATTGTCTGAGTTCTAAGCACATTTACATCTTCACGAAGAGTTTCACTCAGAATAAGTTTCACTTTCTATGGGCTCATCTTGGGGCGAAGGACACAGGTTCCTAGCATTTGTCTTTTCTTTTAGTTTTTCATTTAATTTTGAGGGGGGTTTTGTCCCCACTAGGTTTTCCCTCTTTCCTATTTAATTTTGAGGGGGGTTTTGTCCCCACTCGGTTTTTCCTCTTTCCTCTTTCATACATTGTACATGGGTAGCTAAAATAGGCTTGTTTTTGGGACTTATCCATCTTGCATCATACTCACCTAAGTTATGCTTAGGGGGGTTTTGATTTACGTACACATTAAAATAGCATAAAGCACGGTTAGATTCATGCTTACACCCAATTAAGCTTAGCTTAACTCCTTTATGCCTTGTTTCCTTTATCACATATATAGAATTTATTCCCTCTTCCAATTTTTCTCAATTCTTAGAATTTTATGCAATTATTCTCCAGTTAAGTTCTTACTTAAAATTTTATGTAATTATTCTCTAGTTAAGTTATTACTTGTGTCGACTCTAATAATAATTTAATAATAATTTAACATATGTTCATGTAGCATTGCATATGGCCCGATTATCGAAATCCTTCTCTAGTTAAGTTCTTACTTGTGTCGACTCTAATAATAATTTAATAATAATTTAACATATGTTCATCTAGTATTGCATGTGGCCTGATTATCAAAGTCACTACTTAGTCTCCTCTCCTTCATTCTCATCGTTTACTCTAAAAAGACACGTAGCAACCAACGACGGTCTAAATGCATTGGCTTAACTGCGAAACCCCTATTATTGAAGTTTTCCCTTTAGTTGATCGCAAAATTTGGAGGCTAGTTTGGTTTGAGCAATTTCAGAACTATCATGCGGCTACCCATTGATCTTGTAGGTTCATATGCAAGTAGATTTTACTAGAGGCCAAAATCTAATCTTGCAGCAATAGAAAAAAATGGTATTGGAAATTACAGGTTAGTACTAAAAGGTACGTAACTATGAAATATGTAACTAACATGTACAAGTAGGATGAATAGTAGTAGTTATTATATACAAATTATTCAATTCTATCTTGTGACAATTTTGATGAGAGTTCAAGATGATTCCAACATACCAATATGATTATAGCATACGAGTGCAAGTACTCGCCTTCAAGAGCGGTTGATCTGTCGTAATCTGATTATACGTTTATGGCAATTCTAAATTTGAATTTCAGTTTAACAAAATATCAATAAAGAAGAGAGTTCTTCCATATTGATAGCGATGTGGCAGATATCCTTGAGAGATTATCCTCGTTCACAATATTCCTGGTGAATTCTGGATTATGTGCATGGATCTTGGTGAGCACTTTTCTTGAGATATGCCACAAGAGACCAGGGATGTAAAAGAATAGTCATTAAGAGAGTGATCGTGATGTGGCCATAGAACATGTAGAAGAGTGAAAAAAACATAATCCACATTAAATGAAAACCTTTTTCATTTGAAAAAAACTAAGAAATAATTATATAATGGAAAAAGAAGAAAGAGATGTTGTATATCAATCCAAACTCAAAAGATGATATAAGGAAAATCACAACAATTCTTTTAAGGTAAGCATTTATGGGGATTTGAACCAGTGACCTATCGCAAGGAGTGCCTTAACAGTGCACCCATTCACCGTCAATCCAAAACCTAGTCAGCCCTAAATCACAACCATTCATTTTTGTACACTGTTAAGTGTAAATGTGTTATAAAACATGTACAGATGAATCTAGCTAGTAAAGGTTGAACACACAGATTTGTAGAGCAAAAATACTAAAAGAAAATCGAAAGAATAAAATAATGATTCATTAGAAAATACGTTACAATGCTCATGATATAGCATTACTGGGTGAAAATCCCAAGGTAATGCAATATAGTGGTGATCAATGAGAAGACTCAACACCTACAACAAGTTTTGGAGATAACTAGTCAGTTGCGGAGTTAAAGAAGGAGCAAATCAAGGATTAAATCATGCGAAAGGAATCTTGCATGCAATTCCATGCTCTAACTAAGAGTCTGCATGTAGGTGTGTAGTAGTTCCAACACCCCCCCTCAACACCACTATGGGGAAAAATAGAAAATGGGCCCTGCCAACTAAGGCCAAAGGCCACCCAAAATGTAGTGCAACTTGTACTAAAATTGAGGAAAGAGGGAAAACCTCGTGGGAAAAACCCTCCCTCAAAATACAATGTAATCAAAAGAAAAGAGGAAGAAAAGACAGTTGCTAAGCAACTATGTCCTTCACTCCAATATGATCACGCAGAGAGTGAAACTTATGCTCAGTGAATGTCTTGGTGAAGATGTCTACAGTGTGTTATGCTGAGGGACATAACTGCAAATCAATGACCTGATGATGTACTAAGTCTCTGATGTAGTGCATATGGATCTCTATGTGCTTCGTCTGCTGCCACTGTACTGGACCCCTACAAAATTTGAGAGTGCTCTGGTTGTCACACCAGATGACAATGGGCTCGTGGAACTAGACGCCAAACTCAGTGAGAAAGTGTTGTAGCCATAGAGCCTGAATGGTAATGTTGAATACTCCTCTATAATTAGCCTCAGCTGAAGGGAGAGCAATAGCGGCCTGCTTCTTTCTCGACCAACAGATAGGGCCAGATCCTAGACTAAGTGAATATCGAAAGGTGGACTTGTGATCAATGCTGTCTCCCGCCGAATCAGAATCTGTGAAGCCAAGGAGATTCAATGCAGTGTCCACTGCATAGTGAATCCCGAAGGTGATGGTGCCTTGCACATATCAGAGGATGTGCTTGGCAACATTCTAGTGTAGCTCATGTGGCTCCTGCATGTATCTAGAAAGTGCCCCTACTGCATATGAGAGATCTAGTCTAGAGTGGGTGAGGTACAATAAGCTCCCCACTAGCTGTTGGTAGAGAGTGCTATCAACTAATGGAGTGTCACCTCCATCCTCAAGGCGGACCCCAAATAGAAAAGGAGTCGGTGCTAGCTTGTAGCCAGTCATGCGAAATCTATCAAGGAGATCCTGTGCATACTTAGCCTGAGAGAGTTTGATGCCTGTGGCATTCTGGCTTATCTCAAGACTAAGAAAGAAGTGTAATGGACCCATGTCTGTTATCAAGAACCTATCATGTAAGGCCCTCTTGACTGTAGCAATGGCTGAAGCCGAGATGCCAGTGATTAGGAGATCATCTACATACAAAACTAAGATAAGAAGAGAATCATGTGTCCTAAGCATGTAAACATTCAGATCATACTTACATCTTTCAAAGTTTTTTGATAAGAGAAAAGAATTCGTCTGCAGACGGCTGATCCATGTAGATCTCCTCAAATAAGTCTCCGTGAAGAAAGGCTTTTTCACATCCATCTGATGTACTTCCCATCGCTGGGTAGCCGCAATGGCAAGTGTAAGGCATATGGAATCCATCTTTGCTACTGGAGCAAAGGTCTCGTGATAGTCAATGCCATGCACTTGTTGGAAGCCTTTGGCTACTAGCCTTGCTTTCCGTCTGGTGATTTGCCCATTTGCAGCATGCTTGGTCCTGTAGACCCATTTGCATCATACAAGTTTCCTTCCTGAAGTAAGGCGGACTAGATCCCAAGTCTGGTTCTCAAGGAAGGAGTTATACTCCTCCTCCATGGCGGACTCCCAAGATGGATGCCCAGCAGCCTCAGCATAAGACTGTGGATCAGAAGACTAAACCAAATGACAATGCCAGGAGGGCGATGGTTCAGTGGCAGTGAGGATAAGAGGAGGCTCAATAAACTCTGAGCTAGTCCTTTGTAGATCAGAATTATCCCCCATAAGCTCCTTGTTCTCTGATTTATGACAAGGGAATATGATTCACTGTTGGAAGCCCGATCTGGGCTTGGATGTGGATCATCATTTGCATCCACTAGATTTGTATCTGAATAGTTTGTCTCTGCATCTGCACGCTCTTCCTCGACATCTGCATGATTTGTATCTGCATCGGAGTGCACTGAGTCATCATCTCGAACATGAGGTAGATAAAAAGTGTCCGCATGCGGCGATTGAGCTGCATGTGAGAGACTTTCCTCAAATTTGACACTTCGCTCAATGATGAGCTTGCCTGTAGAGGGAATTAGGAGTCGATATCCCTTCACACCATCAGAGTATCCAACAAAGATGCACTCAATGCTTTGTGGATCAAGAGCTTTCCTCTTTTCAGAGGGGATCCGGGCCCATGCTCGAGAGCCAAAAACATGAAGGTGAGTGACCTCTGGTTTAGTGCTGCTCCAAGCCTCAAAGGGGGTCTGATCCTTGACATATATATGAGGAGATCTATTTTTGAGGTAGTTAGCACAATTAAGTGCTACGGCCTAGAGCTTATGAGGCAGTGACTTGGCATGCAACATGTAGGAACCCATCTCTTTGAGAGATCGGTTCTTTCTATCAGCAACTTCGTTCTGCTACGGAGTGTATGGAACTGTGTACTGCAACTGTATGTCGGACTGAAGGCAAAGGTTCCGAAGTGCTGTGTTAACATATTCCCCCCGATTGTCTGTACGGAGGGCTTTGATCTTTCTCTTTGACTGTGTCTCAACTAATGCTTTGAAATCTTCAAAGTGCTCAAAAACTTCAGATTTGTTCCTGAGAAGATACACCCA
>APFE030863007.1:3223-39842 GCA_000404065.3 Pinus taeda | reverse complement strand
GTAAGCACATACCTTGCTTTGTTGATGGAAGGATGAGGAAAAGGCCCCATGAGATCACTATGGATCAGATCTAGAGGAGAGGATGCTTTGTGAGTCTTGCCGATGTCAAACTTTTCTCTGGGATGTTTGCGACGAACACACCCTTCACAAACTCCTTTGGAGAAACTGATATTTGGCAAGCCTTCCACCATCTCATTCTTGCTTAGCTGCTGCATATACCTATAATTTATGTGACAAAACCTCTCGTGCCAAAGCCTACTACTATCATCAGCATGTGTAAGCAATAAGGAGGATTCAGATTCAATAAATTCAGAAAATGTATACAGTCTGGCTCCATCGTTTACCTCACCAGTTGCAATTCTGGCACTGCTATGTAGATCATATATGTTCACTGCATCTGGAGTGAATTCCTCTCTCTTTCCGATGCCAAAACGAGTGATCTAATAAACTGAAAGCGGGTTTACCGTAGGAACATGAAACACATCTTCAAAGCTTCCATGTAAAAGTTCCACTCTACCTTTTTCGGTGACCTCAATAGGTGAGTCATCTCCCATGAGGATGAGAGGTCCTTTGCATGCATCCAAAGAGGAATAGACTTCCTTTGCAGTAGCCATATGATGTGATGCACTAGAATCTATAATCCATGCATCACGAGAAGAATTAATTGCAACTAAAGCATGAAAATTGTTACCTTTCCTGTGTGGCGGATCCTCAGTTTTCTTCTTGGCGCCCTGAGGGATGTGGTCCCCAAGGTTGTGCTTCTGAAGGATTTCTGCCATTTGGTCAATTTGTTTCTTCATGCAAGAAGATTCTGGATGGAATCCTCTTTGACAGTAGGTGCATCTATTTCGTTTCTTACCTTTCTCATTTCTCGAGCTGGAGGAGTCATTGAAGGGCTTGGTGTACCCTTCCCTCTTTGGATGGGAATGTGCTTTTCCCTTGTCTTTTTGCTACTGCTTTTTCTGATTTGAATCAGATATGTGATTTTTATTGTGGCTGCCATCATGCACAGCAAGTGCATGCACTTTTGGAGGTTTGATTTTCCCCATGCCAATGAGTTTATCTTGGTAAAAAATAAGGGACTCCATATATTCTTTGAGAGAAGGCATAGTGTAGGATTTACGTGTTGCGAGCCTTACTGAATGAAATGTAGACACAAATATAGAGTATTCCGGTCCGAGCTTTGACATAATAGAGAGAACTTGACGACTTTCCTCCTTGGATTTGTCAATTCCACAACCCTTGAGTTGTAGCAATAGATCATTATATTTGGTTAAGAAGTCTTGAATTATGTCATAGTTCCGTGGATCCAATGACAGCGGCTCCACTTTGAGCAGATGTCCTTTCATCTCATCCTATTTCTCGTAGAGATCTTCAACCTTTTTCTAAATCTCATTGGGAGTATTGCAGGAAGATAGATGAAACTACAACTCTGGAGAGATGCACATGCATATGGATCCATGGGCTTCATCCATATGGTTGAGGTACTTGGATTTCTCTATGGCTGAAGTGGGTTCCACTTTTGTAGCCATGGTAATCATGTACAACCCTTTATGACGAAGGTATCGAGCCATTTGGTCCTTCCATTCATGATAGTTGTACGGTGTTAGGATCGATGCTTTGGGAAACTCCATTTTTCTGTCAATCTTCGATCTCCAAGCTGTAATACCTGCAAAATAAAGTACTGGTGTGCCTTTTATTTAGCAACCTATGGGCTCTCATACCATGTAAATGTGTTAGAAAACCTGCACAGATGAATCTAGCTAGTAAAGGTTGAACACACAGCTTTGCAGAGCAAAAATACTAAAAGAAAATCGAAAGAAGAAAATAATGATTCATTAGAAAATATGTTATAATGCTCATGATATAGCATTACTGGGTGAACATCCCAAGGTAATGCACTATAGTGATGATCAATGAGAAGACTCAATGCCTACAACAAGTTCCGGAGATAACTAGTCAGTTGCGGAGTTAAAGAAGGGACAAATCAAGGAGTAAATCATGCAAAAACAATCTTACATTCTAACTAAAAGTTGCATGTAGGTATGTAATAGTTCCAACACTAAGAATATTTTTCCAATATCAAATCCTAACTATTTATTTAATATGAATTACTGAAGCAATATTCCTAATAAATATACCGTAAATATTTAATTTGAGATACCAATCTTATAACATTGATTATTCTTCATAACTTTGGAATATATACCATTTTGAAATATATATATTCAGAGGGCAACATTAATTACTTTAGGTTAGAATCCACAATATTTAGCTTTCGAAGGAAATCAGAGACGACCTTTAAAACAACAAAAACAAAATCGGCGACGAACTTATATGAAGAATACCTTTACATGGACAGATAGGTCACAATAGCATACTGTTAGACAGCACTGTCGGATACCAACGGTAAAAAATATTGCATTGCATAAGCAATCAACGATCTGAGATACCCATCTTTCTGCCGACCGTATCAGCAAAAGATGATCTGATACTTCTCCCTACAATGGAATGAAAAGAGAATTTTTCTCAGCACATTTTCTACACCCTTCTGACTCCCTCACGAGAATATCTCGCTAAATCTTCGCAGACATTCCCAAAATTCTCTCTATGGACGTCACAGACCTTCCGCCAATCGTATCCCATGGGGAGAGGCTTTAAGCGGCTGGGAACGGACAAAATAATATTTATAAATACCTTTAACCAGATCCAGAGATTAACGTAGAGTTTGGCATCTTTCGACCGACGAGATGGAGATCATCAACGTCGAGATGGAGAAGCCCTCCTCAACTGAGACTGATCACATAATTCATCGCAATGAGAGGGAGGAGAAGTCAATATCTTTGATTTCGAATGGAGTAAACTATTCTGAGCTTCCGCAACATTACATCAGACCTCCCACAGAGCGACCCAGGCTGGATGAGGTAGTCCTCCTTTTAGACTCCATACCCGTCGTGGACGTCCAAGGTCTCCTCTGCGATTTTACTAGACCCGAGGTTATCGGACAAATGGGCCGGGCCTGTGCCGAATACGGCTTCTTCCAGGTATCTGCTTTCATAATCTTATAACAATTTAATTCGCATTCCTAACTTCTCCGTTATCTTCATAAGATTATCATGTCAGGTTGAAGATGGTTCAACATTTTCCTTTTGTGTATATGGTTCAACAGATAATCAATCATGGCATTCCAGATGCGGTGAGTAGCAGTATGCTACAAGTAGCAGAGGAGTTTTTCACAATGCCTGTGGAGGACAGAATAGAATATTATTCCGACGATCCGTTGAGTAAAACACGTTTGTCGACGAGCTTCAACATCCATAAAGAACAGGTGTTCAACTGGCGGGACTACCTGAGGCATCATTGTTATCCGTTAGAAGATCATGTTCACACGTGGCCTTCCAAACCTGCGGATTATAGGTATGTAGCGGCCGCTTGAATTGCGCCACTGAGTTATGATGTTTACAGAGAGATTATATTTGAAACGATCATTTAAGAAATGGATGGTTTTATTTTTTGGGATTTTTTTTTTAATGCGGATTATTTTCACAAGTTATAGAGAATTTTAGAGTTGAATAAAATTTGTTTCCAAACTTAATTTAATTATAAGTTTTAGACAACGCAGATCAAGCAAAGTTAACACTTTCGTACATGTTGAAAGTCCCTAACGTAAAATTGAAATAAATGTCTCGAAAATTAATGAATTTTATTACAAAGTTTTCATGAATAACAACTCATTCCCAAATTTTTTCAACCGTTTCAGCCGAGGATAAAAAATTTCCAGAATTTTCGGTGTTTCCATTGCTTTTGACACAAGTTGCAAAAAATAATTGTTTGATGGTATTGATCATTTTGAGAGAAGGATTTGTGAATTGCAAAGCAAAACATACTAGGACCACCTTGTTTACAAGAATCTCCTGATTTTGAATATCGTCACTCGTTGTTGATGAATATGGCAGAGAAGTGTGTGGCATGTATTGCAGAGGGATGAGGGCACTTGCTCTGAGGCTGTTGGAAGCGATATCGGAGAGCCTGGGACTGGAGCCCGACTTTCTAGACAAATCACTTGGAAAACACGAACAGCATATGGCTGTAAATTACTATCCCAAGTGCCCGAATCCTGAGCTTACGTTTGGTTTACCAGCTCATTCAGACCCCAATGTCCTCACTCTTCTTCTTCAAGATGAGGTGCCCGGACTACAAGTTCTTAACAATGGACACTGGATTGCTGTGAACCCCATTCCTAATTCTTTTGTTATCAACGTCGGTGACCAATTACAGGTTCCATTTAGCTTTTCTTTTTCAGAATCAATGTGCCCATGGTTTTCAACTTCAAAATAATTGATGCTTATATGCAATTATGTATGTACAGGTTCTGAGCAACGGAAGATACAGGAGTGTGCTGCATCGTGCTGTAGTGAGCTCTTCCAAAGCACGCATTTCAATTCCCACATTTTACTCTCCTTCTCCTGATGCAGTTATCACTCCTGCACCGGCATCGATTGACGACGAGCATCCTGCATTGTTCAGAAGATTCACATACGAGGAATATTACCAAAATTTCTGGAACAGCAAGCTGCAGGGGAATACTTGCTTGCGGTCATTCTCGCATGATTCACAAATATCAGGGACTTCTACTGAGGAGGAGAACGACTACCTCTAATAGCCTGCAGGCATCGAATTATGGGATTTATCTCTCCTTTTTTCCTAGTTGGGTATTTGATTGGATGTATATTGTTGGAATATTAAGAGCCACTTTGGGATAATGTACTCTTAAACTCGTGAGTTTAAGATAATGAAGTTGGATTTATATGCCAGTGATCGCTAAAGCATCTTAATATACGTTGTTTTCATTTCCTTCTCCAATGTATTTTGGGTTATTTTTTCTCATTTCGAGTTTATCTTTCTCATTACCTCGAGAATTTTCATAACGAGATATGAAGTTGATATACAAATTATAAAATATCTCAGTGAGACGTTACGAAATGTTAACTTCTTAGATATTTTAAATTCCAAGGTCGTGTTTTGTTAATTAATATATTTTGTTTTTAAATTTAACATAAAACAATTTTTTTTACTGTAGGAAAAGTGGTAATTTTCTATTATAAATGGAAAATTACATGTTGTACATGCAAGTGGCATATGTTATATGTGTGACCATAGTTATGGAAATATATAGGTCTGTACATAAGTACTCACTAAGGGTATACCTTCAAAGTTCATTAAATATATATACCAAATTCCAAAATTTTATGATATGTCAAGGATCATATAATCTATGTAATTAGGGCATGTAGGTCCTCTGCTGCATCCTATCTATATGTGGCTTGTGGTAAAATTGGAAGATCACTTCCTCCCTCTATTCCTGAATCAGCCATTCACCCCAAGGTTGATAGGTTGCCGCCTTTGAAAGTTTATATGCAATTTTATTGCACTACCTGTAAATGTGGAGACATATAACCTATTCAAATTGTGATTTTAAAAACAATGCATCATCCAAAATGTTCCGGAGAGAATGAACATTACAAGAAGATGTGTAATTGAACCAATTGATAACAATCTTAGAATCCTCAAAAATCTGAATGTGTGTACAATTATTATCCAATACAAAGTATAATAAATGGCGAAGTGCGTTGAGCTCAAAAAAATTATTAGTGACAACACCCACTCCCATGCAGATTGGGAAGGAATGCGTATCAGATAGGTGTAGCAGGATACTCCTGCCTCCCACACCCCTAGTATTGGGTAGAGCCATCGAAATAAGCCCATGGATGGTCATGGCCAATAATTTCAAAAGTGATGGAGCGAACGTACGAATTTATAGGGTAAGTTCCCTAGAAAAAACACCAAGGGACACTACTCACAAACAGATCACATATCAATACTCCAGTATCCTTGATGTGGTTAAAACCCTCAAGGAGGGAAACAATCCACATCCTAAGCCAACGCAGCCACTTTAGGTAATTTATTAATAGAAAAATGAAAATTTACATACGCTTTTGTCATGAACAGTTATGCTACAAATGACCCTCCATGCCTTTTAAATAAATATCGTGGACCAATCAAGTGCTAAGCCACAGATCAAGTGTGGTTAATACCAAGGACGGAAGGAACTGTCAGATCACTTCATGTCTAAAACATATTGTGACTGTCGGATTGTAAGTTACAAATGTACATAGTAAATAAACACACTTTATGTAACTCTACACTAGACCAAGTTATACTTAACTATTTCCTATGTGTCAGAATATCCTAACATCCTCCCTTAAGAACAACTTAGGATAGGATTGAAGGACATACAAATATGACACAATAGGAGAAGGAAGGAGGCACTAGAGCCTATCCCCCCTTAGTGACAACTTTATGAACTCCAACTGTAAATTGAAGTTTAGTAAACTTCGCCTCTGTAAGAGCCTTTGAAAATATGTCTGCAACTTGATCACTAGTTGAACAATATTGCACTTCAAGGACATGGTCATGAATGAGCTTTCTGATGAATTGCATGTTTAGTTCAATGTGTTTGTTGCATTGATGTTGGACTAGATCTTTGCATAGTTGAATGGAACTTTTATTATCACACCAAAGTGTGGTTGGATGCTATTGTTGAAAGCCTAACTCTAACAGGATTTTACAAAGCCAAAGGGCTTCCTTACTAGCTTCTATGACACCACGACACTCTGCTTCTGCTGAAGAAGGAGAAATGGCACTTTGTTTCTTGCAAGCCCATGTAATAGGTCTAGAACGAAGAGTGAACACATAACCTGCAGTAGACTTCTGATCATCAAGGTCACTAGCCCAATAAGAATTAGCGAAACCAACCAATAGAGGAGATGCTTCTGCACTGTAATGAATCCCAAACTGTACTGTACCTTGAACATAACGAAATATTATTTTAGATGCTTTCCAATGACTTTCATGTGGTTTTTGCATAAATCGACAATAAGGACAACAACAAAGGAAAGGTTAGGATGGGTATGGGTCAGACACAAAATTTGTCCTACAAGCTGACGATATAAGGCAGCATCAACTTCAAGGGAAGTACAAGTGACTGAAAGTTTGGCTCCAGATTGAAAGGGAGAAGGGGTTGGCTTACAGTCTTCCATGTGAAAGTGGCATAGAAGATCATAGGCATACTTGGACTGGGAAAGGGAAATACCTTCCTTGGATTGCAAGACTTGAAGACCAAGAAAATAATGCAAGTGTCCGAAGTCTTTCATTTCAAACTTCTTTTCAAGGTTGGACTTCACATGGCTTATAAGGTTGGGATCACTATGAGTAAGGATAAGATAATCAACATAAAGAATAATAATGATAAGACATTTACCCTCTTTCTTGGTGTATACAGTATTGTCACAATGGCACCTAGAAAAGCGAGTATCTAAAAGAGAGCTATCCATTTTGGCATACCAAGCCCGAGGTGCTTTTTTGAGACCATAAAGGGATTTCTTAAGCTGACATACAAGGCTGGAGTCTGTTTGTATAAATCCAGGAGGTTGTTCCGTATAGATTTCTTCATGCAAGCCCCCATGCGAAAAGGCATATTTAACATCGATTTGATGGACTTCCCATTTGAAAGAGGCAATAGGGGAAAGAACAAGGTGGATAGAGTTCATTTTGGCAAGAGGGGAGAAGGTTTCAGTATAGTCAATGCTTTCAACTTGTGAAAAACCTTTAGCAACAAGATGAGCTTTATATCTATCAACTTTTCCATCTAGTCCATACTTGGTTCTGTAAACCCATTTGCATCTAACAAGTTTTCATCCCTTTGAAAGAGGAACACGATCCCATGTATCATTTTCCAGTAATGAACGATATTCTTCATTCATGGCTGCGTCCTAATCTGGATGGCCTGAAGCTTCTAAAAAGGTGTCAGAATCATAATTCTCTAAAGCTGGAGCCAGTAAAGAAGAGGCTCTATCAAACTCAACATGTGTACGTCAATGATCTGTAGGATGAGCACCTACTGCATCCCGAGTAGCACGGACCCATTTTGTAGGATGAGGAGCTGAAGGAGGATCCTGAGAAGGTGTGGGAGGATTGTCATCCTCGCTGTCATCATCTGAAGAAGAAATATTTTCAGAAGTAGAGGGGATAGAGAGAGGTGGCACATCCGCTGAACTAGGCTAGTAGGCCAATATATTTTTAGCAAACTTTACATCTCTTCTAATGATAACTTTTTTGGACTTAAGTGGAATAAGTCTATATCCTTTGACATATTAAGAATATCCAACAAAAGAACATTTTTCAGTCTTAGGTGTTGGCTAGTTGAATTGTTTATTAATTAAACAATCAAGTACCACATTAATTGTCAACCTGGGAAAGTCTTTTTATTCGAAAGGCTACTGCGTACTGTTTGTACTTAAATTCTAAAAGCATCGAAAGCTGTAGTATACTTAGTTCTTATACTAGGTTATCACAGTGCTGATAAAATAAAAGGAATTAATTAAAATCCCAAATCTAGAAAGCAGAGAGATGGATGCTCTGTTGGCAGAGGATGAGGACCCTATCCTCTAGGTGAGGACGTTCAGCACCTGCCCCTAGAATCAGATTGCTAACACACACTGCACTTAGATTCACCGGTGAAACACACTCGCATAACTTCAAATAACTTAATAAAATAGAGTGCTAGCAAAACAGAATTGCAAGAGGTAATGCTACAGAATCCAAACAGAGTATCTGCAGAAAGAAACTATCACACACTTACACACTTGACAGTAAAGTAAATGGGTGAATCTTGTGAGGAAGGTGGGCCCAGTCCCTCTCACAAGATTCCCCAGAACACGAAGAATAACTTAAATACTCAGAATGTTCTTCTATTCATCTGTCAAAAATTCGAGTACAATAAAGTTCAGACTTGCTGATATTCTCACAAATTTCTCTTACAGACTACCCCCTGACTAATGTAGATGTCTCCTCTTTATAGATGAGACATCTATTACAATAGATTGTTACGGTTCATTTGGTTAACCTGTTTAATAAAAAATAAGAATTACAGAAATGTTGTTGCAACAATATGATAATATATTCTTTCGTTAGGCTCTGGCTGTTACACAGCTGGTAACCATCTTCGACCGTCTTCCTTGGAATACGCACATTCCCTTCGCCGTTTCCCCATACTATTCTGGTTTTGAGTCCTGGTAACTGTGTTCTACTTGCTTTGGACAATTGCTTGATCAGCCACGTTAGCGTTCCTCAGATAGTTGCCGTTGTTATTCCCAGCTGATGCAAAATACCCGCTTTAGATGATTTCTGTTGCTGACTGTAGCAACTGCGTAGTTGCTGCTTCTGGTATTGCAGCAACTGCGTAGTTGCTGTTTCTGGTGTTACAACAACTCTAGGTTATAATTCCTGCGGGCTTAAGACAATTACTTTAGCAATTTAGTCAGCTTTCCCAAGATAAATACAAAGGTACTTACGAATATGCAGTGAACAATTAAACATATAGATATGCGGGAAGTTGCTTCATACCTTGGGGTGATTAAGTCATTGTGTGATCAAGGCTTATAACTTATGACTGAAAAGGATAATATTATGATGAAAATATAAGGTCAAAATTGGTCAATTTTGGGTCCTAACATCCCCCCCAACTGAAGATATTGCATGTCCCCATGCAATGTTTTACTCTGAATCTGAGTCGGAGTACTGGGATGAACAATGTAAATTACTGAGACAATAACTGTAGGAGGTGATGTCGAACTTCTTTCTGAAACCACAGACAGTCTGTATCTGTCTCCATGCTACTGCCTCCTCCTTATTGGATAACCCAAGCTGACCCTTATATTGTTCCCCGGATAACCATAGAAGTGGGAATTTAAACTTGTAGCCCATCTAGCTCTCAGCACAGTGTTGCATACATTTAATATAGAAAGGTACCCTTGTAAGTGCTACCTGCAAATTTGCTGCATTGTAAGGGTGATATTCTTTCCTTTCTTTGGGGCAATTTTCCCAAAACAAATTATTTGCTTTAACAGCCAAGGGTGCCTTGGTTCTCAAATAGTGCTGACAGTCTTTCAGGACTATTGCTTGCAATTGTCTGAGGTGATTTTTCATATCAGCATTCTTTATCAATGTTTGGTGCTGTACAATAAAAGTAGCTGCATTCTGTGGTTCAACCCTAATCCACAGAAGACAATTTTGTTCATTATGCTAGGCTGAGATGAAGGCATTCTGCCATGTGAGCTGGTTGGCTAAAAAGGAAATGAAGGCTCTCAGCTGTATGTCACCAACCACAGGTAGCATATTCTTGTTCCTTTCTTCGGACACTGCTTCATTGTGTAGATAAAGCTCACATAGCAGGTTTTGGTCATTTTTAGGTGCCTCTACAAAAGTTTGCATAAACTGTTCTGTTGTGACTACTTGATGGGGTCTCCCTTCTCTTACAGCTTTTATCTGCAAGAACGTCAATCTCTCCCTTAAAAATCTTGCATAATTAAAAGATGGTTTCCTCATGGCCAATATTCTTTGAAATAATTCAAACGTCTGGGACAATCTGGTTTTTAACTCTGTGATTTCTTTATATTGAGCTCTACATTGCTCAATTGCTTCCCAGTTCCTGTATGCGTGATTGAACCAGGTCCCTTTCTGCTGTTCAAATACTTTTCCCTTTGACTGCTCATGTTCTTTGCACCATTTTCCTTTCAATGCCTGAAAGCTTTCTGTTTCTATACATGCATCATTGACAGACGGAGATTCTGTTTGTGTATAAGCATCAGTAAGGATAATCTGTTCTGTTGGAGTAGGCTGGGATACTCCAACATCCTTTTCTTCGTTTGCAGCTAGTGTCTCTTCCTATTGCTGTCCTGATTCACTTTGTTCTATGGTAATTTGGGTAGGCCAGGGTAGGTCTGTACCTTCTTGCTCATTTGCTGATTCCTGTGTAACAACTTCCTTCATAATAATTTGGGTGGGCCGTGGTGAGTCTGTATTCTCTCATGCTTTACTTTCTGCTGGGGAACTTACTGGTTCTTGTGTTACAGTAAGTTCTTTAATTTGGTCTTCTTTCTCCTCCAGAGAGCCTGTTGGTTCTTGTGTAACAACAGGTTCTTCTGTGTGCACTTTCTCTTGGGAGCCTGTTGGTTCTTGTGTAACAACAGGTTCTTTCATTCTAGTAGAGGGTTGTGGTGTTTCTGTCTTTGCAACAACAGGTCTTTCCGTGTCATCTGCAACAGTGGCCACTTTCTCCATTGGCTCTGCCACTACCTTGTATCCTGCTTGAGTATATATTTCACCACAAGTGGCGCACATATACTCATTATCTTCACTTTTCTCTGTTGTAGAGGCCACTCGTGCTAAAACATGCAGGATGAATTCCTTTTGATATGCTTCTTTAATCCTTATTATCTCCTCTTGATAATCCTGAATCTGTAATTTTAGGAATTCAATTTCCTCCTGCAAGGCAGGTATAGTGGGTTGATCTTGCAGGGCAGTAGGCTTCAGTGGAGGCAGAGGTTGCACTTCCTCATCTTGGTCAGTATTCCCCGTAGGTGGTTCTTGTGTGTCACCTGGGGAAGTGGCTGGTTCTTGTGTTACAGCCATTCGATCCCTATTACCTTGGGTGTCGGCAGCTGGTTCTTGTGTGTTAGCTGCCTTAACATATGATGTCACAAAGCTATGAACGCTCTGCATCTCCACTTCCGAGGGTGAAGGGGAGGGGCTTTGGGGGCAGGTGGGGGTACGGATTCTTAAAGTAATGGGTGGTGAACTAGGGGTGTTCGGAGTTTTAGCTACTAACGATGACCGAGTTCTTCGTTTTGGTAGGAAAGCCGTAAATGCAGGCATTTTTCTCTTCAGGTCAATTTCAGGGGTAGTAGCCGGAGCAACAGATGTCTTAGCTGAAACCCTGGTTTTTCTTCTTTTTGGTGGGGTTTCCTTTGTCTGACGCTTCTTTCTCTTAAGTAGGGAAATGGGGATATTATCGTCAGAGTCATCAGTAGAAATGTCAAGTATGGGGGTGGAAGGATTGGCCTTTTCGGGGGATGGGGTTGTTTCTGCGGTTACTTCTACTGCTGCTTGTTCGTTTTCAGCAGTTTGCAGAGATGTTTGATGGGCTTGTTCGGGGATGTGTTCTGCCTGCTGAGGATTTTGCAGAGGGATTTGCTTAGGCATGTCCTCTATTTGCTGAGGAGGTTCATATTCTGGTTGTGGAATTTCAGCTTCCTGATGGGGATGAATGGGGGGTGGAGGATTATTTAAGGCAAGGCCTCTATTAATGAGTAATTGGATTAACCGGTTATGTTTTAGGGAAAGAAGTGGGTGCTTCGCGTTAACAGCATATCGTGACATGTTCTTAAGACAACCCAATAGATAATATGGCATATTTATCAACTGACCATTTCTCAAATGATTTAACAGCATGAAATCGTGCTGGTAAATTACCTGATAGCGGCCCTCACACGATAGGTATTGCTTGACCAATTCGGTAATTCTTGGCCACGGTGGAGGTAACGACCGCAGTGCTACGCCTCTGCCCTTAGGTTATATCTGCTCGCTTGGTCGTAAAAAATCCTGCTGCGCGTTGAGAATCAGATGCTTCCTGCTGAACCATCGTATGCCGTTAGCTGGTAGCCCAGTAGCTTGGGCTATCACTTCCTCTGTAACTGGGATTTGAACTCCCTGAATGACAGAGAATCCTTCTCTTAGGTTGCATGCAAATTCCAGGACTTGTTGCTCGTTAAAGTCCGGAAGTCTCCTGAAATATTCTATCCAGCCTGCTTGCAAGAATATCTGGTAAATGTCCAGATAGAGTTCAAGGACTGCTGTCGAAGCAGGTTCATATGTGATGAGAGGTCCTCCCATGGCTGTTGTTTCACTGAATTTCCGAGTTCAGAGCCGAGCTTCCGATTTCAGTTCAGAGTAAAGCGTCACAAATGGTAGCATGCAGTGATAGGGTGACTTTTACATATTACCTGGAGAATTAAGGGTGGCGGCAGTTGGCGTGGTATATCATTATTGGAGTTGCTTTGGTACTCCCCCCCTTCTACGTGTGAGCGATTTGATTGTAAGTATAACTAATTGATAGTCCTATCAGCTTTCACCTCATTATCTATTATTTAATGTCCATTGATAAACGTGCGTACCTTGTATTTTACCCTTTTTTATTGCTGCGCCAAAAAGTCTTATCTCGTCTTCCACTGAGTCACAATGATTACCACGGATCTGAAAGTGTGGGAATATCGGTAATTTATAATGATAATGACGGGAAGTGATAGTCAAACGTCATAGTCATCATAAGAAGTGGTATATTTTATCGAAATTTGTTGCTTGGGGTTGCAGTGGTAAAACTGGTTTTTGTGAGTAAATTTAGCTGGGAAGGGTATTTCGTGTCCGGGAAACGATATTGGAACACCAAGATTGGTGTTCAGTAACAGGGAATTACTGGAAAGAAAAAGTTTGTGAGGATGGGAAAATGTACTAGAGTGATGGAAATCGGGAAATGATGCTACACCCACGGAAATGGTATTGCAGAAATGGAAATGATGTTTTGGGCAACAGGGAATGGTGTTGCAGCAACGGGAAATAATGTTGCGAGACAGGAAATGGTGTTGCAGCAACGGGGGTGGTGTTGCAGCAGCGGGATGTGGTGTTGCAGCAACAGGAAATTCCACGTTCGCAAAATAATCCTTTTGAAACTTTTGTTTTCCAGCTACCTCCAAGCTACAATCTGCAAAATACTGAAATGTAATATCGTGATTCTTGACAGGATTTATTAATTTCTTTAAAAAAAAAAACAGAATATCTAACCTAAAAGAAATTGCATAAATAATAAAAATTCAAGTGCTTTGAGGGGTAGCAAGTTCCCCTGGAAAGGAATACTGTTTTATTGCCATGGAAGTGGCTTTAAAATCTTCCTTAGAAATCGGCTACTGGTATAACCGAAGTTGGTAGCCATTTACTAACAGTGGTGTTCTGCTCCCATCAATTGTTAAAAGTCTGACTGTCCCATTTGGAAAAACAGCATCCACTTCATATGGTCCTAGCCACCTTGTTCTTAACTTGCCCTAAAAATTCTCAAAACGAGAATCATAAAGTAGGGCCCAGTTACCTTTCTGGAACTGCTTCTGCTTGATGGTTTTGTCATGCCATTTGCTTCTTTGTTGTTGTATCATCATTGTTTGATGGACGGCCTCCAGTCTTTTCTCGTCCAATTCCTGAAGCTGCTGCAATCTGGCTGTTTGTGCATCAGTTAAATCAAGGTTAACAGCTAAAGCAGTTCTCAAGGTTTTGATTTCAAATTCTACAGGGAAAATAGCATTCTTTCCAAAAACTAACTCATAGGGTGAAAAGCCTGTTGTGTTTCTCCAAGTAGTTCTATAGGCCCATAAGGCTTCAGGTAATCTCTGAAACCAGTCCCTTCTGTTCTCCTTTATCATTTTTGTCAAGATGGATTCAATGACCTTGTTGGTACTTTCCACCTGCCCATTTGCTTGGGGGTGGTATGGTGTAGTCATTTTGTGCTTGATATGATATTTCTGCAGCGTGTCTTTGAAGCCATGGGAATTAAAAGGAGGTCCTCCATCGGTGACTAATTCTCTGTGTAATCCGAATCTGACAAAGATTTCTTCAAATAAGAAGGTTAGTACTGCTTCTTCATTAGCTTTAATGAGTGCTTTGGCCTCTACCCTTTTAGTCATATAATCCGTGCATACTAATATGTACACTCTTTGATTAGATGGGGGATTAATGGGACCTACAAAATCTAATTCCCATTTCTCAAAAGGTTCAAGAGTTACCTGGGGATTGAGTGACATTTCATATCTATGGTTAGGCTGGCCCATTCTTTGACAGCTGTCACATGCCTTCACATATTTTCTGGCATCTTTGAAAAGTGATGGCCAGTAATATCCCATTCTAAGTACCTTGTGTGTTGTTCTTTTGTCTGCAAAGTGTCCTCCACAAGGGTCATCGTGACAAGCTTTTAGTATATCATAGATCTCGTCTTCCCCAACACATCTCCAGATTTCCTGATCTATCCCTGTGTGAAACAGACATCCGCTTATCCAGCTATACCTGGCGCTTTGCTGAATGATTTTCCTTTTTTCTCTGTGCCGATAGGTGTGATGGTAATTTTCCCTGCAACTAAGTAGTTAGCAATATCTGCATACCAAGGTGAGTGGGCAGAAACTGCAAATAGATACTCATCGGGAAAAGAATCATCTACTGGAATATTTTCATTAGTTTTTAACTGAGAAAGAAAGTCAACAACTACATTTTCCTTTCCTGGTCTATCTACAATTGTGATATCGAATTCCTGCAATAACAGTAGCCATCTAGTAACTCGAGCATTTGTAACAGATTTATTCATTAAATATTTAATGGCCGAGTGGTCAATATGCACAAAAGTAGTATAACCAGTGATGTAGTGCCTAAATTTGTTAATAGCATAAATAACTGCTAGAAATTCTTTCTCAGTGACCGTATAATTAAGTTCTGCGGGAGTCATGTTCTTACTAATGAAGTAAATGGCATAGGGAAGACCATTTTCTTCCTGTCCCAGGACAGCTCCTATGGCAGTGTCTGAAGCATCAGAGGATATGTGAAAGGGGAGTGCCCAATCTGGTCCTCTTAAAATGGGAGCTATGGACAACTGATGTTTAAGCTGATCAAATGCTTTTTCACAATCATCAGTCCACTTAAATTCAGCGTTTTTTGTTAATAACACAAACAGAGGGGAAGCTATCTTAGAAAAATCTTTGATAAATCTTCTGTAGTACCCTGCATGTCCTAAGAAGCTTCTTACTTCTGTCTGGGTTTTGGGAATAGGGAGGGTCAAAATTACTTGTATTTTTGCAGGATCGACTTGAATTCCTAATAATGAAACATAATGGCCTAATACAATGCCTTCATTCATCATCATATGGCATTTCTCAGTACTTAAGGTGAGGTGTGCTTCAATACACCGCTTGAGTACTTTTTCAAGATTCTGCAAAGCATCTTCAAAGGCAGTTCCATAAGGAGTGAAGTCGTCCATTAAAATTTCTAGAGAATCATTTACCATATCAGAAAAGATACCTATGACCGCTCTCTGAAATGCCGCTGGTGCATTACATAGACCAAATAGGAGAACCTTCTAAGCAAAGGTCCCCCAAGGGCTAGTAAAAGTAGGTTTTATCCTGGTCCTAGGTGCAATCCTTATCTGATTATAACCACTAAATCCGTCCAAAAAGGAAAAGAACTTTTTACCAGCTAAGTTATCTAATACCTGATCAATGAATGGTAACGGGAAATGGTCTTTTTGGGTAGCCTTATTTAGGGCTCTATAGTCTACGCATACTCGCCATTTCCTGTTTTTCTTGGGTACTATTACTAGCGGAGAAACCCATTCACTATCAGATATGGGGTATATAAATCCTGCATTTAACAATTTTTGAAGCTCTTCTTTTACTATTTCTCTTAGATTGGGATTCATCCTTCTTTGGGGTTGACAAACTGGACGGGATCCTTCTTTAATATAAATCCGGTGAGTACATAGCTCAGGGGAAATCCCTTTCATGTCTGTTTAATCCCACGCGAATGCCTCCTTATTTTCTTTAAGTAGCTTCATTAACTGCTGCTTTTGATCATCTGTTAGGTTAGGATTTATATTTAATGTCTTTCCTGGTTTGATTTCTATTGTCACACTTTTGGAAGGACTACCGGCTAATATCTGGGATGAATTTTTAGTTTCGAGATTGTTCTGGAATTCTGATTCTAGGATTGTAGTGAGGTGATTATGTATCTCTGAGCTAACCGAAGAAGGTTCGGAAATGAAGCTGCTGATTAATTCATCTTCAATTGAGTTTTTAAGAGTTAAAGCTTGTCCGATTGTTAAAATAGGTTGGGCTTCTTCATCCTCATAGTCTACCCATATTGAATTATCATTATTAATCATGGGTGTGGCATCGATGTAAAGAGTCAAATGTTTAGTTTCCTGGCCATTGGATATTTTCATCGATCCAGATCTACAGCTGATGAAAGCATCTGCTGTAGCTAACCATGGTCTTCCTAGAATTAGTGGATGACCCCCCAACTTTGTTTTAGTTTGTAACACCACAAAGTCGGCTGGGTAATTCCAAGATTCTACAGAGATTACCAGGTCTTCAATTATTCCTTCAGGTTTGATTGTAGAGCGATCGGCCAGCTCTAAAATAGTTGGAGTTTCCCTGATTAAATGTTTCAACTGCAGTAATTGTGTTGTTTCAAGTGTCATAATATTTATTGCAGCACCTAGATCCACTAGAACTTTAGAGAAAAAGGTCTTGTCGACCTGAACTGTTACTGTAGGGTGACTAGGGTCACCATATTTCATAGGAGGGTCTTTTTCTGTCATTAGAATAGTCAGTTCTCCCATCACGTGAACTGTGAGGGGTTCCTTGGCTTTTCTTCCAGGTTTCCTAACACAAATATCCCTAACAGTTCTGGCGTAGATAGGGACATCTCTTAGTGCTTGTAATAGTGGAATTTTAACATATAAATTCTGCAGTTCTCCTAAAAGATTAAAGGTTGGCGGCTCAAACGTTTTACTCAGAGTCAATCTTTCGGGGAAGGGTGGTTCAGCTATTTGGACAGTTTTATTAGTGGGTGTTTCAAGAATTTCAGTATCTTTATTGGATGACTTTTCTTTCCTAGTTTCTTCTTTTTCAGAGTCAGTAATGTCATCTATGATGGGTTCAACTACTCTTCCGGAGCGTAAATGGATATCATTACATTGCATGGGAAGGGTAGGTTGACTTTGAATGTCAATTACCTGCAAGGCTTTATTATTGTTTGGATTGGGGTTAGGTTGCACAGGCAGTTGGGGTCTCATTGCTTGGTTATTCTGGGAAGTATTGGGTGGTAAGGAAAGAGACTTTTGTTGTTGAGGAAATGGTATCTGCTGGGCTGCCCAATTTGGGTTCCATTGATTGAAATATGGTTGTTGTGGGGCCCATGGATTCCACATAGTAGGATCAGGAAAAGGGAGATTAGGTTGTTGCATAAGTGGAAAATTCATTGCATTAAAGGGTGGGTACTGCATTTGGTTCATGGGTGGGTAATTCGTTTGAAAAGGAGAATTATTATTCCAATGACTAAATGGTATGTTAGAGCTCATACCTTGTCTTTGTGGCCATTGCCTTCTCTGTGTCACCAGGTACACTGCTTCAGCCTCCTCTTTGGTTGTCTGCAATGCTGCTTTGATTCCCGGCAGAGAGGGGCATTGCTGGGTTTCATGGTCCATTTCACAAATCGTGCAGATAGGTGTCTTATCCAGTGGGCATTCCCTGAGTGGGTGTTTGCCTCTACATTTAGAACAGAAAATAGCTAAAGCAACTTCTGCTTCTGCCTGTTTCTTTTTGACCTGCAGAGCATCGATTTGTGAAGCAAAAGAACTTAACATTTCAGTTTTAAATTCTTCTAATAAGTTACCTATTTCAGCTCTTGTTGCTCCTCCATTGGCTGACTTCTGAACTCTTGAAAACACATTATCTCTGCTCTTTGATCTGGTCCCTGTTCCTCTTGAGCACCTCATGCAAAGATTGATAATTTGTTCAAATGGTTCCTTGGAGATGTCCCCTTTTCCCATCATGTTCAACATGTCCAAGCAGTCATCTCTTACCCCCTTCAACAATATGGTCTTGAGAATGTCTTTACTCATATTGGGGTGATCAGACCTTTGCAGATTATACTGCAGCCTTTCCACAAAATCTTCTAAGCTTTCATCCTCCTTCTGAACCATCTTAAACAGCTCTTCCTTCCTTTCTCTTGTTCGGCAGTAATCTTGGTATTTGGCCAAGAATCCTTCTTTCATCTGGTCCCAGGTGGTGATTGCCTGAGCTCCTAAGCTCATGAACCATCTCAACGCATTCCCTTTTAGTCTTGCTGGAAACAGCTTTAGTTTCTGATTAGGGCTCATATAATCATAACTTCTACATAATATATCGAATTCAAAGAGGAATTCAGCTGGGTCTTTAGAGGATAACCCATGGAAATTGGGTAGCGCTGAAAGGGGAATGTTCTTCATAGGATTCGTTCCTCTCGGCAGGTCCCCAATAGGGAATTGCAGGGTAGAGAGTGAGTTCTCCCCCCTTCCTTCTGTCCTATTATCCTCCATTGGTCTTTCTCCTGAGTCACTTACTTTATCTTCTGTATCTTCAGGTTCTTCGGGTTCTTCAGGTTCTTCTACCAGTTCCTCAGTGTGTTCTGATACTTCCAGCTTCCTTTCACGCCCCAATACTTCCTCCGTCTGTCGATTCATTTGTGAGGAGTACTGGATTTGAGGTCTCCGGGAACTCATCCTCTGCGATGTTTCAGCCTTTGAGATGATTTCGTCAATGAAAGTCTTTCTTCCTCCCTTACTGCCTGTGAAATTAGGTTTCTTGCGTCCTCTCACGCACCTATTATTTTCACAAAGAAATCATTAATGCCTTTAGAAATCTTTAGTTGCCTTCCCCGGCAACGGCGCCAAAATGTTGGCTAATTGAATTGTTTATTAATTAAACAATCAAGTACCACATTAATTGTCAACCTGGGAAAGTCTTTTTATTCCAAAGGCTACTGCGTACTGTTTGTACTTAAATTCTAAAAGCATCGAAAGCTGTAGTATACTTAGTTCTTGTACTAGGTTATCACAGTGCTGATAAAATAAAAGGAATTAATTAAAATTACAAATCTAGAAAGCAGAGAGATGGATGCTCTTTTGGCAGAGGATCAGGACCCTATCCTCTAGGTGAGGACATTCAACACCTGCCCCTAGAATTAGATTGCTAACACACACTGCACTCAGATTCACCGGTGAAACACACTCGCATAACTTCAAATAACTTAATAAAACAGAGTGCTAGCAAAACAGAATTGCAAGAGGTAATGCTACAGAATCCAAACAGAGTATCTGCAGAAAGAAACTATCACACACTTACACACTTGACAACAAAGTAAATGGGTGAATCTTGTGAGGAAGTTGGACCCAGTCCCTCTCACAAGATTCCCCAGAACACGGAGAATAGCTTAAATACTCAGAACGTTCTTCTATTCATCTGTCAAAAATTCGAGTACAATAAAGTTCAGACTTGCTGATATTCTCACAAATTTCTCTTACAGACTACCCCCTGACTAATGTAGATGTCTCCTCTTTATAGAGGAGACATCTATTAAATAGATTGTTACGGTTCATTTGGTTAACCCGTTTAATCAAAAATAAGAATTACATAAATGTTGTTGCAACAATATGATAATATATTCTTTGTTTAGGCTCTGGCTGTTACACAGCTGGTAACCATCTTCGACCGTCTTCCTTGGAATACGCACATTCCCTTCGTCGTTTCCCCGTACTATTCTGGTTTTGAATCCTGCTAACTGTGTTCTACTTGCTTTGGACAATTGCTTGATCAGCCACGTCAGCGTTCCTCAGATAGTTGCCATTTTTATTCCCAGCTGATGCAAAATACCCGCTTTAGATGATTTATGTTCCTGACTGTAGCAACTGCGTAGTTGCTGCTTCTGGTATTGCAGCAATTGCGTAGTTGTTGTTTCTGGTGTTACAGAAACTCTAGGTTATAATTCCCGCGGGCTTAAGACAATTACTTTAGCAATTTAGTCAGCTTTCCCAAGATAAATACAAAGGTACTTACGAATATGCAGTGAACAATTAAACATATAGATATGTGGGAAGTTGCTTCATACCTTGGGGTGATTAAGTCATTGTGTGATCAAGGCTTATAACTTATGACTGAAAAGGATAATATTATGATGAAAATATAAGGTCAAAATTGGTCAATTCTGGGACCTAACATTAGGTTCTAAGGCTTCATGTTTCTCATCAAGAATATCGGCCCATGCTTCACTTCAAAAGACAAGGAAGTGACTTACATCTAGTTTAATTGAGCTCCATGCTTCTTCTGGAGTGATATTCTTTAAAACCTTAGTAGGAGTATGATTTACTATGTAATTTGCACAGTTAATTGCTTCTGCTCAAAAATTAAGACTAAGTCATACAATTAGCCATTTCCTTTAAGGTGTTATTCTTCCTTTCAGCTAAACCATTTTGTTGTGGAGTATATCGAACAATAAGTTACATTTGAATTCCATTCTCAATGAAAAAGTTGATTAATTTGTTGTTAACATATTCTTTGCCATTATCAGAACTTAGCTTAATAATTTGATGTCCAGATTGTTCTTCAACAAAGACCTTAAAGGCCAAGAACATGTTAAATACTTCACTCCTGAGTTTTAAGAAGTATACCCAAGTGCGTCTGCAGAAATAACCAATTAAAGTTCAGAAATACTTGTAGCTAGAGAATGAAACAACTAGAAGTGGACCACATAAATCACTATTCACAATCTGTAAAGGGGCCGAGGTGTGCCAAGAGGCACGTTTTTCAAAACTATCCTGATGATATTTTCCAAGTACACATTTGGAACAAATGACATCTCTGCAAGATACCATTGGAAGACTTGTCACCATATTTTCTTTACATAATTTCGGAAGGGAGTGATAGTTTAAGTGACCAAATCACTCATGCCAAAGTTTTATCACTTCATCGTTATGAAACACAAATACCGAGGGAAGATGTGATGACCCAAATATTTAAACTTATACAACCTTGTAGAATTATCGGCAATGCGAGTAGCTAAAATCTGTCTAGGATCTCTTACGTCCTTAATTACAACATCGTGAGGTGAAAATTCAACGCTTTTACCTTCACCTGAATGAGTTATCTGATATACAGATAGAAGGTTGTAGGATCAGGTTGGAACACATAATACATCATTAAATTGACCATTGTCTAGATGAACAATTCCAGTCCCTACAACATTATGAGACATATCATCACCAACATATAAACTTTTGGTGTTACAATCATTAAAATAAGAAAACATGGCTTTGTTTTTGGCCATGTGATAAGAAGCTTGAGAATCAATGGGCCACTCATGAGAATGAGAATAAGAAAACATATTTAGTGCATAACCAGACTGAGATGCTTGACAACCACATGTAGAAAATGTTATTCCTGAAAATCAAGTTGAAGTTGAAGAATTCTCCAAATGGATGTTATGCTTCTTCATTGTTTCTTCTAAGGCCTCTATCTTCTTAAAAAATTTGGATTCTAAGTGGCCATCTCGATTACAAAAGTGGCAATGTTTAATAGTCTTCTTCCATTTGGTTTTATTTGCCTTATCATTTTGTTGAAATGATTTTTAATTTTGAGGTTGAAATTTCTTAGGACCCTTGTTTGGTTTAGGACCATCCTTTTTAGGATATTTCTTCTTAGGATTCTTTGAATCTAGTTGCTGTTGGGCGGCTAAGGCTTTCTTAGAAGAGTTTCCAAGATTAAAAAGACCAAGTTATAAGAGATTTTCTTGTTCTCTTATTAAAGAATCACAAAAGACATCAAAAGAGGGGGACTTGTAGTCTTGTCCTTGGGAAATAAAGGCTTCTCTAGTAGAATGGAAGGTGGAAACAAACACAGAGTAGGCTAGTCCCAACTTAGTAAGAATGGAATAGAGAAGGCTACCATCTTCTTTCTTAACCTTAACACCTTCCAAGAGAAGTCTACGGTTCTTGAACTTGGAGAAAAAATATTCAATGGAAGAAAAATTATTGGTTTCCAAAGTAAGCAACTCATTTTCGAGTTGATGGGCTCTAATTTCATTTTGAAGTCCAAAAACATTACTGAGTTGCTTCATTGCTTCATTAAGGGTATCAAGTTCTGCGATATGGAATCTAAGGTCTGGCGAAATAGACATCCCTATCAACCCACGTGAAATATCTTGTCTATTTTCCCATTTGGCTACCTTATCTTCATTTTCAGTTTTGGTTCCTTGGCCTGAGGCTATTCTGTAAAGACCTTTACATCTAAGTAAATCCACAATGTAGGACCACCATTGGAAGTAGTTGGTGCTGTGAAGAATAAATTGGCAGGGAATTTCCATTTTAATAGAAAATGAAGATGTAGATGTTGAAACTAAGTGTTCCAATGGAAAAATCTTGAAAAATTAGGCTGATTAAAAAAAAATGGCTCTGAAAACGGCTTCCGGATGAAGAAGTTATGGCTTTTTGAAGAAAAGTTGTTGAAGATGTCGAAGCAGTGCATGAATGTGTGGAAGTAAATAATAATATTATATGTAAAAAAAATCCTCCCCCTCCTTCCCACCCTCTTTTCCAAAATTAATCTAATTAGCTCACTTTAAAAAAATATTTTATGTAACTCACTTTCATAAATAAGTGAAAGTCACTTTTACAATGGTACTTTATGAACTACCCACTAAATTGTAACTTAAATGAAAGATAAAGAGACTTTAGAATTATAAGTGACTCAATTTTTATAATGGGTGAGAACAATTTTACATAAAGTAACTTTAAAACATAAGCTACATGTTCTTTCTGAAAAAGTAACTCAACAAAAAGAAAGAGTTGAACCCAAGACCTCTATTCTCATAAAGTATCTTTGGACCAAGTGAGCTAGTTTAAAAGGTTAGTAATCTTTGGCAAAGAGGAAGGATTCTTTTTCTTTTTCTTTTTAAGTCACTGAAACTTTAGGGTGTGTGCTTACTTCAAAAGTCTCCTTTTTCCTACAAAACAAAAAACCACAGAACCTAACATGGACATGCAAAAAAAACCAAACCTTATTGCTTGAAGTTAGCTTTTGCTGGAAACTAAATATTTTCCTGAATGTTTCTGATTTTTCAAGATCACACTAAGGCACGGCAGAAAAGAACATACGCATGAGAAAAATCCTTCCTTTTTGTTTTTGATTTGACTAGATCGCACATAGTCGTGGGGCAAAGAGGATATGCCAAAATGAAAGGTATAGATCCGATACTAGAAAACAAAGAGCTAAATAAGGTGAAATAAATAGAGAGATGAATAACTAAAACTGCAAAAAAAATTGTATACCTACAGATCTTAAAAATGATGTAGCTAGGGGTACCAAAAATCTTTTCGCGTGAAATGAAATGGGTTCCTCACTAGAACAGATGCTTCTAACACAGTAGAGCAGTTCTCTTGGCCTGAAAGCAGTCAGAAGTAGTACATCTAGGAAAGGACTATCAGATGCAGTTTTACCGGCTTCGGATTTGGATCACCAATAGATGCAGCCTTCAAATAGCTCTGATACTATGTAGGAATTTTCAGGGTAAGTACCTCAGAAAGAACATGAAAGGACACAGCTCACAAAAAGATCCTAGATCAATACACCAATATTCTTAACATGGTTAAAACCCTCAAAGAAGGAAATAGTCCACAGCCTGAGCCAATGCAGCCAGTTCAGGCAATTTATTAATAAAAGAATGAAAATTTACATCAACTTCTCTCATGAACGGTTACCCTACAAAAGACTCTACATTCCCTTTAAATATAGATCATGGACCAATCGAGTGTTAAACCACAGACCATGTGTTGGTAATACCAAGGCGAGAATTAACCATGAGATCGCTTCATGTCTAGAAAATATCATGACCGTCATATTGTAAGTTACAAATGTAGATAATAAAGAAACACAATTTACCTAACTCTACACTAGACCAAGTTACATAACTATTTCCTATGCGTTGGAATATCCTAACAACGAGCGAGAGTGGATTGTTCATCCTTTGGGATTTCAACGAAATTGTTGTAGATACTAGTGATAATCAATGACCACCAGATATGCGTATTGTTAAAAATGTTTTTTCTGGCTTAACCAGATGTGCCAACATATAATCAGTGGGAGGTTGTGGCTCTCCATGTTGGAGGAACTTGTCCACCAACTGTTCCATGCCTCCTTGATGTCGTGACCCTCCCAACACTGTGACATGTTTAGTAAGGAAAGTACTTTCTCCCAAATGTGTCGTGTGGTTAAGCATGACAAGAATAGATGATCATTTGATTCCTCTTCCTTTTGGCAAATGGCACACCAAGAAGGACCCAAGAATGATATTTTCATCAAGTTTATGCCAGTTGGAGTCTTGTTGATAATGATGTTCCACATGAAGAGTTGCGCTCGGGGTGGTCCCTTAAGCTTCCATATTTCCACCAACTCTCCAGAATAGGGGTTTTATGTGCATCATGAATAATAGGGTATCCCTCTTTATGAGAGTAGGTTCCATGCACTGCAAGGGCCCATATGAGGTCATCATCACCATTAGTAATGCGAACATACAATTCTGATAAGAATTTGTAAAGGTATGCCAATCCTATATCCATTGATCTGGGATGCCAAGAGTAGTTGTAAGCTTCCAAGCTTGTAGGAATATAGTTGAATTCTATTGATCCATATGTGTGCAATCGAGTAAATTCCGATGCAGTCAGTGCCGGAGGGAGTTGATATAGATTGCCACATCCTCTCCATGGATGTATCCCAATGCAGACTGTTGATCCCTCATTTATTCTCCAGGTTAGGCCAATCTTGATGGTAGGGAGAGTTTCTAATACAACCTTCTATATTACTTATATTCCTTATTTTTTCCAAGTTTCTAGGTGGACAATCCATGATATTTAGGGGCTATATGTATTTATAGATGACCACTTCTATCCACAAAATTCTGGACTTTAGGAGGAGCCATCGCAATTTGGCAGCCAATGCATGTGAAAAGGTGAGGAGATATTTGAGGCCCCATTCCCTCAATTTTTTGGTAGAGCAATGCCACTCCATCTAATCCAGGCAAATGGATTCCCTTCCTTATGCCCCTTCTAGAGGAAATTGCAACAATTTTTTTTTATTCTCGACAGAATTACTTGAGGAATCCAGGAAAGTCACATCGAGTATACCGGGGTGGCTTCTGGGATAGATTTGATAAGCACCATTCACCCTAATATGGATAAGAATCAATGGTTCCAGTTGATCAACCTTTTTCCCACTTTAGTCACCATTCAAGTCCAGTCAACAATTTTGTATCCATGTGATTTTATGTGGAACCCCAAATATTTTAGTCCATCCTCCAGTAGAAAGCTTTGGAAGGGAAACTCCTGATAAGCATGTCTAGTTTCCTGTGGTGAGTAGGCTGAGAGGGTGATGGTGGACTTTGTTTGGTTTGTTTCCATCCTAGTAGCCTTACAGAATAATTGCATTACATCAAAAAGAGTATTAAAGTCATGAATGCGTCCAATGAGGAAGATAAGCACATCATCAAAGAAAAGGAGATGGGTAAGGGTACACTAGTTAGTGATTTTGAGACGCTCTAATCTCCCAACTCTTTTATCATGTGAGATCAGCCTGCTTAATCCCTCTCTAACCAGTAGGAAAATTAGTGGAGAGAGAGGGAATCCTTGTCTAAGATCCCTCTCAGCATGGAAGAAATTGGATGCAAATCCATTGATAAGGACACTAAAAGAGACAGTAGAGATGCAAAACATGATCGATCAGATGAAGCGGTTGGGGAAGCCTATATGAGTAAGAAGTATCCTAATATAGAGCTAATTAACATGGTCAAAGGCCTTAGATAGGTCAATTTTGAGGACAGATCCTTTCAAGTTCTTCAATTTGATTGAGTGGAGGGCTTGCTAAGTAGTGCTTATAGCCTCATGAGTCTGTCGATTGTGGAGGAATGCAAATTTTTTAGAAGATAGGTTATTTGAGAGGATAGGTCTGATAAGATTGGCGATCATTTTGGCTAAATTTTGGTAAAGGAAATTGCATAGGGATATGGGCCGAAAATCATTAAAAGACTGGGAAGAATCCACCTTTGGTATGAGGGCAATAAAGGGGGTATCATATAGGTGCCCAAAGATTTTGCTTTCCTCTATGACCTTGGGAAGATCCAAGCCTAAAATCTCAAAGAAGGCTAGGTAGAATTTCAGAGACCAACCGTCGAGGCTAGGGCTCTTATCCTTCTTGAACCATTTCAAGGTGGTCTCCAATTCCCCCATGGTTACAGGATTTTTAAGGTCATTAGCTACTTTTGGGTCCACAAACTACAGGAAATGATCAACAATGCAAATGATTTTAGCAAGCGATGCTCCTAGGAGAGCTTTGAAGAGCTGCTGAAAATGTGAATTTCCCAAGTGTGCCAGCTGATGAATTGTTTGGGCATACTTTCCATGATCTATGAGAATTTTCTAGATGGTATTATGGCCCACCTTCCCTTGGAAAAATTGTGGAAGAATTATGTCTTGTCATCCCTTGCCTTTAGCTAGATGGCTTTGCTTCTTAGTCTCTAAGTCTCCTCTAATTCCTGTCGCATCTTAGATATTTATGCCTCCAGATCAGTGATAGTAGATTTTGCTTCAAAAGAGATGAATACCCTACCCTAGTCATCTATTATATCTGTAAGTTGGTGCCCAATATCATAGAGCGTCTGGTCATCTTTGGATCATTTTGCATTTTCCCATTATATGGAGAGACTCTTAAGTTCCATAAGATTACGACAAAATCCTTCAGCCTGATTGCGTCCTAATGTGGGAGGATGATCTCTCCAAAAATCAGTAGCTAATTTATGATAATCAAGGTCTTGTTACCAGGTTGATTTGAACTTGAAGTGTGCTATGGGCTTTTGTGATGGGCCAGCCAATTTCAGATAAATAGGGGAGTGATCAGATATCCCCCAGATCCAACCCACTGACGAAAATTTGCGAGGGTGGCAAGCAGGTCATCTTTGATAAGGAATCGATCCAATCTCATCCATAGCGTTGCATCGCCAATCCTCCTATTATGCCAAGTAGGTTGCTTTCTGTTCATAGGGATGTTAATCAGGTGATGATGTTCAATTAAATGACCCATATGATCTAATAGAGGGTCCAACTAATAGTGATGAACCCAGGATTCTTGATGACCAATCGTGAAATTGAGGTCACCTCCCAAAATGTTATTGTTTGAATTAATTAGGGAGAGTTGCATAAGATGGTTCGATAATTCCATCATATTGTGATTTAGTGCATAGACATTGACAATACAAATATTTCTTCCTAGTTCCAAGGAGAAAATGTCCATTCCTAGGAACCCTTGGCCTCCCCAAACAATGATAGGTTTTATGGATCAAGAATTAATACCCAATGTAATACCCCTAGATCTTCCATTGACATCAAGGGCATGAAAGCACCAACGAGGCAATATAGAGTGAAGAATTTATTATCAAATTGATTCTACATTACGTTTACCAAATCATCAACTCTAAACGAGGATGATATAATGCTAACTAGAAAGAGTTAGTATTGTATGCGTGAGTTAAAATTTTGTGGTTATTATTAGCATTTTAGATAAATTTTGAGATGTTTTTTATGTTTCTTTATTCTTGTAAATTAAATTAACTTAAGAAATTTGAATTAATGAACAATAGTTTTGTTATAGTTATTGTGAATTATTTGGAATGTTTAATTTATGTAATAATCTATAGGAAGAACCAAAAAAATAAGCTTTGCATTTCTTAAAAATCTCATCATTGAGTGAGAAGAGACGATCTATTGTCCATAATCTGTTAGGGATAGTAGTGCTTGATATCACCATCGCTTTAAACAAAGATATTGTCATATTCCTAAGGCATGAGTAGTTGTTCGTCGGGCATAGGGGCTATAGTTGCGGGGAATAATAGCTACAGTTGTGGTTCTTAGAGGCCCACGATGTACATCTCTACCACCTGCCCCATCTGTAGTTAGACATATTAATTATTTCACTGCTACATAGCCTCTACCAGATCTGAAGGGTCAACTTCACCTATGCCCGTGATTACAAGAAGAGGATATTTGATCAAGGAAAGTAGAGAGATAATGTCACTACAAAGAATAATGACTCCATGTTCATAGCTTTCTAGATCATGCATGAACCTTCTAATAATGCGTGGCTATTAGACAGTGGTTGTAGTAACCACATGACAAGCAACAAGGACTTTATTGTAAATATGGATCAATTTGTGAAGGCAAAGGTAAATTTGGGCATCAAAAAGACTATGGAAGTAGATGGAAAAGGAGTGTTCAACATTCTCACGAAGCAGGGGGAGGCGAAGACAATCTTAGAAGCATATTAAGTTCCTGGTCTCAAACATAATATGATTAGTGTTGTCTAATTGATGGAGCATGGAAAAAGAGTTATTTTTCATGGACAAGAGTGTGCTATATATGATAAGCCTCCAAGCAACCAACTAATAACAAAGGTGCAGATGACAGAGAACAAACTCTTTCCTCTAATCTTCCATTACAGTGATCAGGTCTATTATTTTATAGTTGCATGTTCTAATGATTACTGGTTATGGCATTTTTGGTTTTGACACTTTCATTTCCCTAGTCTAAGATTGTTGCAACAGAAAAAAATGGTTAGAGGATTACCTCCCATCAAAGAACATTCTATTACTTGTGAGTGTTGCATCTTAGGAAAGAAACATGATGAAAGTTTTTCAAAAGGATTTGTATATGGAGCAAAGAAACCAGTAGAGATCGTTCGTACTGACTTTTGTGGACCTATGACCACACAATCGATTGATGGAAGTTGTTACATCCTCACTTTGATTGATGATTTTAGTAGAAAGACATGGGTTTATTTTTTGGAGAAGTATGAAACTTTTTCAAAGTTCAAAGAATTCAAAGCCTTAGCAGAGAAACAAAGTGGGTGTGTTACACTTCATTTTGTCACCATGACAAATGATCATCAAATTAGATCTCTCGCCATCCATCCAAGTGTCATGAAGTACTCTCTTGCAAGTCAACAACTTATATAGCTGGAATGAAGTGGAATTTATGGATTTCATCGTAAAAAAGCATATTTTTGAGCATTTGCATAGATTTTCTTAACATTATTTGCAAATGTGTAGTTTCTTCCACTATAAATTGTGGAGATCTGTGCACTATCTTCCACTAAAAAGTGCACACATGACTCAATAAAAAGTGTGATCTAGAAGATTTTTTAGGTGAATCATTCCCAACAAAAACCTCGAACTCGGTTTTATTCAAGGCCTAACCTCATATTTTATGGATTTAATCCCCATTCTTCAAGGAACCCTCATCTCTCTTTTAGTGGATCTCATACCTACACTAACGATCTCAAACTACTTCCTTTTGTCCTATTTATCAAGCCATAGGTGGGGGAGTTGAGGGAGGCTTCTGAGAGTAAGTTTATGCTCAAGGAATTAGGTTAGAGATCTTATCATTCTTAGAGAGGATTGAGATCAATGGGGGGAGCTTCACAACATCAAGGCATAGGTTTTGTAGCTCTTTTATGTTTATGAAATTAACACAAAAGCATGTGTCTTCTCACTCCATTGTTTAATGGATTAATTCATGAATTTCATGGATGGTTTATGTTATTTCTATTTCTTCCATTGGAATGATGTTTGTTACTAGTCTCCTTGATCACAAACTAGTAATTATTGATCTCTATGATAAGTGTAGTGGTTAATCTAGGGTGTTAGATTAGACTAGATTTAATGTCAACCAAGGTAGGTAAACTTAGAGGCACGTGTATAAAGTCAATAGACCTAAAAGGATCTCATCTACCTAACTAAGTGTCTATTGTGACAGGCTACAACACTCCTTTACAGGAGATTGAAATATGTTTCCTTTCACACTTTAACACTCAGATCATCTAATTTGATTAATTGTTCTAAAGAAACATCATGTTACTAGTTTGAGTTTTCAACCCTCTTACAAGGATATCATTCAAAAAAGCTCTTTCCAGCTAACGCACTAAGAATTCATGAAAACCAAAAACTCTTTTAAGAACACTAAAACTCGAAAGCATGAAAACAAAGTCCACAGAGATACTTTGAAATTCAATGGTCGATCACATCTTTTACAAGATCTTGTTCAATAATCTAGCAATTGAATTCTCACGCTATCACCATGAATCATACAATAATACTTGCAAGAACTTCTAATGGAATCACTAAACTCACAGGAAATAAAATAACATCAAACGCCATTCAAAACTATTCAGATTTGAAAACGCTATGGAAATGAAAATAAAAGTATACTAATCTCCACATAGGGCCCGTCCATGCTTCAATGGCACACTTAGGAAACTTCAGGTAATGAAAACGTTAACGCATAAGCATTGTAATGGTGAAACGATGCCTATAATTAAGTTCTAGAAATCAAATTACATGCAAGAGCAATGTTCTGGAAAGAATACACAAGAACAATGTTTTGGAAAATACAATACCCAGTATTTTAATCTGCTTGTCTACTATCCTCTGTTCACTAACTTTCCCTCTAGTCTATAATCGAATGTACATACATTATCATGCATATGTTTCTGCTTTTACAATAAAAAAAGGTGATTTTTGTTTTTCTTTCTAATCTTAACTGATTTCCAAAACAAAACGAAATTAGTTTAGGTAAATCTGGCTTTTTGTTGCTTCTTTGACCAAAAAGGTTTGGTTTGACCACCATTGACCATGTATCTAGGAGCTTTAGATTCGTTGTTGAATAGATCTTTCACCATGTATGTACATCCTAGATCACGTTCCTATCCTTTGTTTTGATTTTCCTGCCATGCCACGTGTCACATCATAAACCAATTACAGGAAGTCATGACATCCTGTAATTTTGTTGAAAATTTCTAATTTTTAACATAAAAATTCACAAATTAAATTTAATGTAAAATAAAAACTATAATGCTTTGATTAATCAATTTCAATGGGCTATGAGGGGTTTATGGGAGAAAATGATAGAAAAATGATGGATTTCTAGAAGAAAAGGATGGCAATGAAATGGTACCAACATCACCCCCAAGCTCAATGATCTAGCATGTCCTCATGCTAATCCTTATGTGCTCCCTTTATATTATGTTCTTCCTTGTGCCTTTGTTGCTTGTAGCAATGCATCTATATTCTTCTGAGCTTGGGCATTCTTTTGAACGTGGAGCTCATGTTTCATATTCTTGTATTTTTCTTTGAGAGCTTTCTTTTGAGTATACCATTTTGTCACCCATTTGCAAATGTCAGTTTGTTCAGTCTTAAGTTCTTTGATTTGGTCCTTCAGTTTCTCATTTTTCTGCTGAGTCTTCTTGCTCTGAGCTCTCAACATTTCATTCTCCTTCTTGATGACCTTCTCTAGCATGTTTTCCTCCATCAATTCTTGTTCTAGCTTTTCAATCTATTTCTCTAACCTTCTTTGTTTCTTGTTTGCAGGTGCTAGCTCTTTCCCTTGTCCCTTGTTACTCTCGGCTTCCATTTCTGCTTCCGGTTCTGCCTGTGAATGAGCACTGCTCTCAATGTCCATTGGTGCATTTGCATTTGAATCTGGTTGATCATCTTGTGTTTGGTTCTTTTGTATTCTCCTTAATCTTCCCGTATAAGTAGTGAAGATTTTGTCTTGTTCAATTTTCTGGGCAGTTTCTTGCCTCATCCTTCTTGTCCTTACACTACTGCTGTGTGGAGGAACGTTGCTTGACTTGTGCTCAGGGATTTCCTCATCAATATCAAGCATAAACTCTGTGTTCTCTTGTTGTTCTTGTTCATCTTCTCCATCTTTAATTTGATTTGCAATAAAAAATTCTTTCCATGTTTTTCCCCTCCTCTGCAACTCAAATTCAATTAGAATTTTAATCAACCCAAAATGATACAAACTTTTGTCTTCCTTTCCCTTTTGTTTCTGAACAGTTTTTGACATATTAGTCAAACTCTGTAAGAGGAAATAGGGCAAACTGATGGTGCATTGCCCTTTTAAGTGCAAAAGGAGTTTGATGTGATATAGGTATACTATGTTGTAACGACCTTCACATGTAACAAATTTCTGAATAATGTATACAATTTCATCCCATGGGTGCATTAGCCAGCTTCTAGGGACACCCTTTTTCCAGTAGACGGAGGAAACCGTTGACCTAGACATAAACTGAGTCCAAGATTTTCCTTAAATTGTTTTGTTTTGAAATATTTTTCCCCTTTTGGACTCATTCCCAATGTTTGCGCTATGGTATCCTCTGAAATTCTAAAATAGAAGTTTCCTATAAATGCTTTATCTCCATTGAATGTGAAGGAAAACTGCTTGGTCACTTCTTCATTGTTCCCATTAAATTTCTCTACAAAGGATAACCATTGCTTTTCCCTTAAAATCGTAATACATTCATCATGATATTGTAAACTATTAAATGTTTCAGGCTCTGCTCTATTGGTCATTTTTAAAAATAAATTCTTGTTCTAACCCTCTTTTGTTTATGCTCAACAATTCAATAAGGGTCTCTCGATTTGTTACCTCTGTTCTGCGCTCCACTTAACTGACCTCGTAACACCCTCGATTCTCGGGGTCTCCTTCCTCAATTTCTTAGGCAGTGACCTAATTAACGTCCTCGAATTATGGGCAGAAGTAGGAACTCGTGGTAAGCCTATTTGCTATCCTCTCCCTTTGTAGCGCCTGCTATCTTCGCCTTCTTTGAAAACTCAGAGTTTGAATCACTAATATGGTAATGCACCTTACGAACTGAGAGTTTTATGAAGTGAAACTTAACAACCGACCTTTCCCGAATTACTATAATGATAATGCAGAGTTGGAAGTGCATTCACATCATAACGACAGAGGAGTTGTAAAGGTCTGCATAGGTACAATCATGAGAATGCCATATACATATAAGGAGTGCTAGAGTGATGATAACAGATATATGTTTCATGAGTCGACTTGGGTCAAACAATTATTTTATAACTTGGCCGATTCAAAAATGAATGAAATCATTGAACACTTGCCTTTCCAATGATTCACCACTTCTCCATTACTTGTTGCTAGTTGGCCGATTGGAAAGATGATGGATCGATGGAAAATTTTGATGGCCGATTCAAAAATGACGAGTTAAGGACAATGTTTGAAGAGTGGTGTAGGAAAATATTTGAAAATCGTAGTAGGAATATGGCAATAGGCTAAACTGTGATGGGAAATGATAGCAAAGTTGAGTAGTTAGGAATGTTACAAGGGTGATGGGTATAGTGGTTTTTGAAATTGATAACAGGAAATCATAATCATCATATTTAACACTAAAATAATTCAATAATTTTAAATGTTAAAAATAAAAATTACAATAATACATTACACTTGTTGGCTGACCAAAAGTTGAATTGGCATGCATAGGTAGGACTGATCTTCATTGTCCAAATATGACTACTCTTCACTGTCCATAACAGGCCCCTTTTGAGATGAAATTGGATATAACAGGTCCCTCTGAAATCTAAAGAACTATGTTTGTGCAGCTTCTTTGAAATATGAAGAACTATGTTTGTGCAGCTTCTTTGAAATCTGAAGAACTATGTTTGTGCAACTTCCTTGATCCTTGGTGTTGATGTAACCTTGATGATAAGCAACCTTTGAAACTTTGTTGAAACTTTGTTGAAGTAGCCTGATGTATCTTGAATGCAACGTTTAACAAGTCCCTTTGATATTTGTTGAATAGGTCCCTCTAATATTGGTATTGGTAACATAGTCTTCTGAACAGGTCCCACTGCATATTGCTTGAACAGGTCCCTCTGATTAGAACAAAAGCAAAAACAACTCCTTTATTGAAATACTGAAGTATTGAAACAAATTCTTTGAAGATTTACAATTGAGGAGATGAGATAAGGAAAACAAAATGATGCTTCTCCCCCACTAAAGCTTTGACTTGTCCTCAAGTCATTATTGAAGCGATGAACCAAACAGTAAACAAACAGAACAAGGAATTCTTACTAGCCCAAGGATTGGTTTTCAAGTAAGAATTCTGGGTTAGAGTGTGCCAGAGTCTGGTTTTCACATCTAAGCCATTATTTATTTATTTTTTATTTTGTTTGTGATGTTTTTTTTTTCTTTTTTCTTTTTTATTTTTAAATCTTTTTATTCTCTTTTTTTTTATTTTTTATTTTATTTTTTTACTTTGGAAAAATGAAATGAAATGAACTAAGGTAGAGATATCACAGCTGAAGGCTATAATATCTCAACCTTCCTTTCCTGAGATACAATTTGAAGAAAATCCTCCTTGCTCACAGGCTTATGATAGAGTTTCAACCTATGGCCATTGACAAGAAAGGGTTTTCCTTCCCCATCAATGGTAGTAAGCTTCACTGATCCATTTTCATAAACTTGAACTATTTCATATGGGCCCATCCAATGTGTGGTAAATTTGGCTTTATGATCTCTGAATTTAGAGTCAAAGAGTAAAGCCCAGTCTCCTTCTTTGAATTGTTTCTTTTTGATGTGTGCATCATGCAACTGCTTCCTTTGTTTCTGCATTAGGAGTGTTGTCTCCTCTGCTTGCTGCCTCATTTCATCTAGCTGGTTCAATTGTTGAATTCTCTCTTGTTGGGCTTCATTGAGATCAATTCCTAAATTTGCAGCCATCTTATAAGTATGTATTTGAAATTCAATAGGAAGCATTACCTCTTTTCCATACACCAACTGATATGGTGTAAATCCTGTAGTTTTCTTCCACATGATTCTATAAGCCCAGAGTGCATCTTTGAGCTTCTCTTCCCAATTCTTTCTATTCATTGCTACGGTCTTAGTGATAATTCCTTCCAATGTTTTATTTGTGGATTCCACCTAGCCATTAGCCTGTGGATGGTAAGGTGTACTTTTCCTATGCTTGATTTGATATTTGTCCGTGATGTCTTTAACTAGCTTTGAAGTAAACTGAGTACCTTGATCTATCACTATCTCCCTTAGTACTCCATACCTTACCAAAATTTCTTCAAAAAGGAAGTTTACAACTGTTCCTTTAGTTGCCCGGACTAGTGCTTTGGCTTCAGCCCATTTTGTCACGTAATCAGTACATACTAGGATGTACATTTTACCTTGGGAAGTTGGATTGATGGGTCCTATGAAATCTAGAGCCCATTTTTCAAATGGCTCTAAATGTACTTGAGGCTGAAGTGGCATTTGATCTGTAGCTGTTAGCCTGCCCATTCTTTGACAGCTATCACAACTTTTCACATACTTCTTGGAATCCTTAAAAATAGATGGCCAGTAGTATCCAAGACTAAGAATCTTGAATGTTGTTCTTTTGGCTGCAAAATGCCCACCACATGGCTCATCATGGCAATATTTTAAAATATCAATTATTTCATCATTTCTTACACATCGTCTAATAATCATAACATAACTAGTGTAAAACAAATCTCCATTAACCCATGAGTATGATCCAGGTGGATATTGGTGGCCACCTGGCAATTCCACCTGGACCCCCACCATTGTCTTTCTCAGCATTTTCAGTTTCCTTAATTGTAGCACAACTTACTATTTTTAGCAGTTTTTCGGGTCCTGAACTTCTGGAGCCGTTTTGAGGCCCTAAACGACGTTTTTTGGGGAATCCGGGGGAAACATGGGTCCATGGAATGGACCAATGTTCAACGTTCCAACAATGATAGTGCTCGAATAGATCTTTCTAATGAGATATTGTACGTGTCAAACGGAGATCATATGCTAAAGTTACGACCCCGGGAGTTGATGTACCAACTTACCCCCAAACGGGGCCCACAGTTTGGCGTTTCATCTCCTAGGGTTAGGTTTTGGAATGTGAAGGGTTTTCCATTGTCTTCTCGACAATAAATAGGCCTTCGAGCCTCATTGTAACACAGTTCAGAGGCATGTAGCCATCACATCTCTTCTCAGAGATAAGCTACCATCACCCTAGCTAGTTTATTTCCATTTCTAATTGTAAGCATATTTTAGTATTTTCCATTAATGAAATGAAGTATTATTTCCGCTGCATATTTATGTATATGGTTATCTCTGTAATTTGTTGCGTTCCTGTTTAAATCCAGATCAGTGGTATCAGAGCAGTCTGCTTTTTCTCTGTTTTTCTTTGCATGTCCC